>OU015527.1:2500-265000 GCA_907165065.1 Caprimulgus europaeus
GGGGGAGGGATCAGGAGAAAGAAAGGGAAATAAGGACTGGGGGTGGGAGAGATTGTAAAAAGAAAGCCTAAAGTGGGCAGCAAGGTAGAGAGGGAGTAAAAAAAGACAGGGGCAAAGGTAGGGGCAGGGAGGAGGACAGAGGCATATAGCGAGAAATGATGGGGCAGGGAGCAGGACAGAGCAACAAAGAATACTGACAAAGAGAAAAAAGGGATGGTGAGCAGCACAGAGGGGTGCAGAAAGAGAGAGAGGTATCAGGAGCCATGCAGAGAGACGGAGGGAGGTGGGGCAAACTATCAGGGAGAAGCAGAGAGGGACAGAGAGAGAAGAGATGACCAGGAAGAAGGACAGGGACAATGGGATACTGAATTAAGAAATATAGTGAAAGTGAAGAGGACAGAGCAACAGAGAGGAAAGAAAACACAAAGAGAAGGAGAAGGAATGAAAGAGAGAGAGGACGACAAGAACAGGATTGGGACATATGGAGAACAGGCTAGAGGGATGATGGGGGGTGGGGGGGGGAGAGATGCAGATAACGACAAAAAGATGGGAGAAGTTAAAGAATTGCAACGACCTGAAGGGGGGAGAGAGACAGGGGAAGAAAGAAGCACAGGGAGCAGGAAAGGAAGTGGTAGGATGACCACCAGAGAAAGAGAGGGACTTGGAGGAAAGTGAAAGGACAGGGAGCAGAGCACAATAACAGAGAAGAATAACAGAGGTACAGGGAAGCAAAAAAGTGACACCGAGGGCAAGGGGAAGGGGCAGGAAGGGACTGGGGTGCAGAAGAGGTGAAACATGGCCCCAGGGCCACAGGACTCACCGGAGTTCCTGCCCTCTGCAGTGCCAGGCAAATTTTAGAGTTCAGGCACTTCTGTCTCTCTCTGTCTGTCCTTTCCTCCCTTCCACTCCTGTAGCTCCAGTCACTTGCCTGTCCTCTGCCTAAGAGAACACATTGGTGTCTTACAGCTCTTACAACATGAGGCTTCCCAGCTACACAGCCGAGCACACGCACTCCATGGCTGCACTGCAGTGTTGCTTATACAGACCCCGCGGTGCACATTGGCAATCTGTCTGCTGAGGACTACTCAGAGGGACCCCTCCTCACCCAGAGAAGCTGGTGCTGTCTCTCGCCTGCAGCGGGAGGAAGCGGCTGGCAGGATCCCCTTCATTTCATTTTCCAGCTGCTTTCCCTTTTTTTGGTCTCTTCAGCTTCAGCCACAGCAGCTCCTCTGCAAAGCCACTGAGCGTCCACCTGGCTCTTCATGCCCATGCTGACAAGAGAGCACGGCCAGAGACAATGAAGGCAAAACCGAGCCAGATACAGTCTGAGAGGCGCCGGCCCTCAGCCCAGCTGGAGCAGAGGCTGCACCTCCCCAGAGCGACATGGCTGCTGCCAGCCCCTGCCCAGGACTGCAGCTCCCAGCATGGCCCGGGAACAACATGGCCGCTGCCAGCCCCTGCCCCAGGCCAGAGACAGAAAATGTCCCGGGAGAGTGGAGTGAGAGATGAATAGCACAGGGAGCAGGAGAGAGGGACAGAGGGGAGGGGAAGGAAAAGGGAAAGGGAAAGGGAAAGGGAAAGGGAAAGGGAAAGGGAAAGGGAAAGGGAAAGGGAAAGGGAAAGGGAAAAGGAGAGGCAGGGACAGAGAGCAGGAGCCAGAGCAAGGGAAGGGCAGGTTTCCAACATCTCTCTCCCCTGGGCTAGAAACAAGGTTTAAATTGAAGGCTGTCCGGACTACAGCTCCCAGCATGCACCGCGCCACGCTGACCCTCCCTGCGGCTGCTGCTGCTGCGGGGGCAGCCGAGGCGCCGCGGAGCACGCTGGGAAATGTAGTCCTGAGCGTGGCTGGCACCTGGCAGGGAAGCATTGCATGCTGGGATACGGTGTCCTGCAAAATGGAGGCGTTTGACAGGATCCCAGCTTTGCCTCGAGCGGAAAAGCCCTTTAAGATCATTGAGTCCAAGCCCTAACCCAACACTGCCAAGTCCCCGACTAACCCATGTCCCTCAGCACTGTGTCTACACGACTCTTCAATCCCTCCAGGGATGGGGACTCCACCGCTGCTCCTCTGCACACTTGTGCTCCAGACCCTTCCCCAGCTCCTTTGCCTTCCTCAGGGCACGCTATGCCCAAAACGGCATCTGTGGGCTGTGTTGTACAACAGGGCACTGACGGGGGGGCCCTCAGGGTCTGAGTGGCTGCAAGAGAACCCCCATCACGCTGCAGTCGTTCCCTGTGCCTCCAGCCTTTTTAGGGGAATACTGCAATATTCTATACATATCATAAATCCAGAGCCACTGTTTCCCAGGAGCAATTCGCCTTTCTGTAAGTTCATCTTGTGTTTTTTGTTCCTAACACATTTAGGTTTAGATGAGAGTGCAAGAAAAACAGCTGTCCCTTCCTCCTTGTGATTACCATTCTGCAGTAAATCTAAGGCATAGCTGGGCCGTTCAGCAGCAGTGCTTCTATAGTTATTTCTCAGTGACCAAAAAAAGAAAACATGTGGAAGAGCGTCCGACCTTATTTTAATCCACGTGAATCTTCCATCAACATCCCACCTCCTGACAGTAATCCTCTTCGGCGCATTGCTTTCTGAGATCATCCTGGACAGAATCCATTTGCTGGCTGCTCGGTAGGAGTTACTTCCACAGTGTGGTGGAGGAGGAGCTAATCCCACCCCTAGCATGTTGTGAAGGCCTTGCACTAGGTGAGATAAAGCTGAACAAGAGCTGCCGCGTTTCTCCCAATATCCAAGCCTTCTTGGTCCTCCCTGGTTTTGGGCAAAATCTGCAGGCTGATGTTGTGCCCGCTGGCACCAGCCCATCTCTGAAGTGCTCACAAGAGCAACCCCAAATCATTTGCTGTGTACCAGCCCCGTGTTTCGTGCCGTGTTTCGTGTAAAGATCTGGTTTTGTTTGACCTCCAAGCTTTGAACGGGAAAAGACTGCCCAGGAGGTCCATTGCTTGTCCCTCTCAAAGGCAGCTTCTTTGAGGAGGGCAGATATGTACCATGTACACTCAATACACACCACTGGGCTGAGGTGTTGGGCCAGAAGCCATCTTCAAGGTCTACTTTTGTGTAGCACCAAGAGCCCAGGCTGAGAAGCAGGTCTCCTCTCTACTGATGAATAAGGTAATCAAATGATGATTTATTCTCCTATTCTAGCTAGGAGAGCAGAAAACCAGGCAAGCAAGGCTTGAGCTCTAGCCCGAGAGCCTGAAGACGACACTAGACCTTGTATTAAAATGGAGTACAAAAGTGAAATACTTTCTATGAATCATAGAATCGCTGAGTGGTTTGGGTTAGAATGGATCTTCAAAGATGATCTAGTCTGACCCCACCCCTGCAAAACAGAGGGGCACCTTCCACTACATCATGTTGCTCAAATGGCCATCCAACCCGATCTTGATCACCTCCAATGATGGGGCATCCACAACTTCTCTGGGCAACATGCTCCAGTGTCCCACCATCCTCATCATAAAATATTTCTGCCTTCTATCTAGTCTGAATCAACCCTCTTTCAGCTCAAAATTCTTGTCCCTTGTCCTATCGCTACAGAAGCTGCTAAGAAGTCTGTCCCCATCTTTCTTACAGACCCCCTTCAAGTATTGAAAGGCCGCTAGAAGGTCTCCCCGGAGCCTTCTCTTCTCCAGGCTGAACAACCCGCAAGCGATGAGTGGCTTCGACCAGTTAGAATGAGTCCAGAGGAGGCCACGAGGATGATCCAAGGGCTGGAGCAGCTCTGCTGTGAGGACAGGCTGAGAGAGTTGGGGCTGTTCAGCCAGGGGGGGCTGAACAGGGAAGCTGGAGAGGGACTTTGATAAGGGCAGTTAATGACAGAAGAAGGGGAAATGGCACTAAACTGAAAGAGGGGAGGTTTAGATTTGATATTAGGAAGAAATTCTTCACTGTGACGGCGGTCAGACACTGGAACAGGTTGCCCAAGGAAGTTGTGGATGGTTCCACTCCCTGGAAGTGTTCTCAGCCAGGTTGGATGAGGCTTTGAGCAACCTGGTCTGGTGGAAGGTGTCCCTGCTCACGGCAGGGGTGTTGGAACTAGGTGAGCTTTAAGGTCTCTTCCAACCCAAACCAAATATGATTCTAAGTCCTTCACAGCAGGGCTGCTCTCAAAGCATTCATCTTCCAGTCTACATTGTTAGTGAGGATTGCTCTGACCCAGGTGCAGAACCTTGCCCTGGACCTTGACAAACTCCATGAGATTCACACAGGCCCACTCCTCAAGCCTGCCCAGGTCCCTCTGGATGGCATCCCTTCCCCCTAACGTATCGACTGCTCCACTCAGCTTGGTGTCATCCACAAACACGCTGAGGATGCACGCCATCCCACTATGTCAATGGTGAAGATATGAAATGGGACTGGTCCCAGTGTGAACCCTGGAGGAGCCGTTGGTTCCTTACTGGTTTCCACTTGGACAACATGGAGCCATTGACTGTAACTCTTCTTTTCACTCTTGTTAACCCTTTTTCTTCCCATGAACAGCTTGGCCAAGCTGTTGCGGGTGGGACGGAACACTGGGAGCTTCCACATTCCGTCCTAGGAGACACTCAAACAGAAGCGGCCAGCCCTGTGTCCACTCAACACGAGGAACCAGGCAGCGACAATGGCACTGCCAGCCCCATGGCACTCACCGTCGGGCCCCTGGGCCCCCCTGATGCCCCAGCTACCGCAGCCATTGCTCTTCCCCAAAACCTGCGCCTCAGGTAAGGACCCACCCCAACCCCGGCAGCCCAGGGACGCGCTCTGGGGAAATTCACAGCCCTTCCGCCATGGCACCTCTCCGAGACTCCTCCTTCTCAACCCCCTGGTGCACCCTCCTGCCCCACTTTGGGCTGTGACCACCATCTCTCCTGTGTCACCTCCCTGCTCTGCAACACCACCCCACTGGCCCAGCAGCTCACCCCACAGGGATGGCCCCTGCCGCAGGCTCCCCACTCAGCTGGCACGGAGCAGGGGGACAGCCATGCTGGGGGCCGGCTGGCTGGCTGCCCCAGGAGAGTCCCCACAGCCCCCAGCCCAGCACGTCTCCCTCTCACCTGTGCAGGTCTTCCAACAGCTCCGTTCGGAGGCTGCTTCAACCCCCACGGCTTCCACTCGGTGTGGATGAGCACCAACCTGACTCCATCAGCCACCTTCACCACCGGCCACCCTGCTGCTTCTCTGCCGGGCGCTGCCCTCTGGGGACCCCAGGGCTTTGGGCTCCCCCTGGCCTGCACATTCCAACAGGCCCCCCAAAACCAACCGCAGCTGGTTGTGCCCTACAGCCTTTAAAGGACACCAATGGCTCCAGCCCCACCAGGGCTGCCATCGTCCCACCCCCGCTACCTCCAGCTCAAGGGGCAGAACACACAGCACAGCCTGTCCAGCACAGCCAGCTCCTGGGGGACACCACTGGGCAGTGGCAGCTCCCAAGACAGTGGTGTCCCCATGGGTCATGGCACTCACCCACGTCTCGACATCTCCCTGGACACCAATGTCCCCATGGAGGAGGCCAGAGACCCACGTCTCGACATCTCCCTGGACACCGATGTCCCCATGGAGGAGGCCACAGACCCACGTCTCGACATCTCCCTGAACACCGATGTCCCCCGGGACACCCTTCCCCAAAATTACCCCCCCAAGGTGTCCCCCCAACCCACCCCTCCCCAAATTCCCCCCCCCCCAGATCCCTCCCAAGGTGCCCCCCCAACACAACCGCCATCCACACACCGGTTCATCTGACGAGCCAGGCAAGGGACTGAGGCCCAAGTTGAATGGGGCTGTAAATGTGATTGCAGATGGAGAAACGATCCAGCAGCAGTTTTCAAGCCTGGCTCCTTTTGCCTTTGAGCAGGCAGCATTCATTTGCAGTTTCAGAGCCCTACTGGGCTCTCTTGGCATTTTGGATTCTGTTGAATAAAAATGCTCCTGGCGAGCCAGACAAGGGACAGAAACCCAAGTTCATTTGGGCTATAAATTTGTGGGCAGTTGGAGAAAAGATCCTTCAGTCTGCTGTGCCGAGGCCTGCCTGTCACCTGTAAAATTTGAACAGAGTACGAATTTACCTACATGGATAGTATGACCCTCAAAAAACTCATACTTCAGCACAGCAGTCATCACTGAGCCTGCCAGAGTCTGCTCCGGTGTGGATGTCCTGTGTCACACACCTCAAAAATAAAACAAACAAAAAAAATCAAAAGCTAAACAAAACCACCACAGTCACACTGATCCTCTGAGCTGCGATGTCGCTCTGTTGTGACTTTGGACAGCATCGCACTCTGTAGGCAATTAGGAAATGCAACGAGTCGACCTATATCATGAAAGATACCATGCTTCATGCCCATGCTTCTTTCTTGAGAAGCACCAAATCCCCACATACAGACGTACACGAGATGCTCACCCTAAGCCCTGAGAGTCTCCCCAGCAGTCCTATTAAGAAATTGATTATCAGCAACTTACACAATATACAGCAAAACTGGTGAATCACAGAATCACAGAATATTAGGGATTGGAAGGGACCTCGAAAGATCATCCAGTCCAACCCCCATGCCAGAGCAGGAACACCTGGATGAGATCACACAGGAAGGCATCCAGGCAGGTCTTGAATGTCTCCAGGGAAGGAGACTCCACACCCTCCCTGGGCAGCCTGTCCCAGGGCTCTGTCACCCTCACAGTAAAGAAGTTCTTTCTCAAATTTAAGCAGAACCTCCCGTGTTCCAGCTCACACCCATTGCCCCTTGTCCTACCACTGGACACCACTGAGAAAAGCCTGGCCCCATCCTCCTGACACTCACCCTTCAGATATTGATCAACATTAATGAGGTCCCCCCTCAGCCTCCTCTTCTCCAAGCTAAAGAGGCCCAGCTCCCTCAGCCTTTCCTCATCAGGGAGATGCTCCACTCCCTTCATCATCTTGGTGGCTCTGTGCTGGACTCTCTCCAGCAGTTCCCTGTCCTTGAACTGTGGGGCCCAGAACTGGACACAATATTCCAGATGCGGCCTCACCAGGGCAGAGTAGAGGGGAAGAAGAACCTCTCTCGACCTACTAACCACACCCCTTCTAATGCACCCCAGGATGCCATTGGCCTTCCTGGCCACAAGGGCACAGTGCTGGCTCATGGCCATCCTGCTGTCCACCAGGACTCCCAGATCCCTTTCCCCTACACTGATCTCTAGGAGATCATTTCCCAACCTATACTGGAACCAGGGGTTGTTCCTGCCCAGGGGCAACACCCTACACTTGCCCTTATTATATTTCATCAAGTTTTTCCCTGGTTGCCTACCAGAAGATGATGCCTGGAATGCAACACCTGCAGTCTGAAGCAAGAAAGCGTGGGGCGACAGGGGCGGATCACTCCATAAAGGCCCTGCGCCCCCCCTCTTTTCCAAAGGCATTATTTAAAGTACACGCACACACATATCCATTAAATTTAGGATGGGTTAAGCTAAGTCGTTCTAAAAAGTTTTTAACATAGGTTCACTCCCATTCGCGCTTGTGCACTGCCTCCTGTTGGTGTGTGTTAGCACCCTTGTAGACCTCTAGACAAAACAAAGCCAGCTTTCTTGCTTTGGACTGCAGGTGTTGCACACCAGGCATCATCTTCTCTTGCTCCAGACTGCTCGCATACCAGGCACCGCAAGGCCTTTGCTGATACTGTGGAATAGCCTGTTAGTTACTGTAGAAGTTTCCCACCCAACACAGACACAACAATCGAAATGTAAAGTTTCCCACCAAATGAAGCTCAGCTTCTTTTCTAAAATCTAATTCTTAATACAGAAAACGAATGAATAAATCTAACTATATTCATCCTCTTGCAGCCCTGCCGCAGCACTGGGCTGCTTCTTCAGGCTCCACGGCTCGGCCCATGGCCCCCTCCTCTTTTTCCCTGTGAAATGGGAGCGCTGCAGAGAGCGGGCACCAGTCCAGGCCGGGATCTCGCTGGAGAGAGCAGGGCAGGCAAAGTGTTCCTTCAGCTTTCCTCTTGGTTCCACAGCCCGGCAGAGCAGCTGGCGCCTGGTGGCCATGACGTTGCAGCGCATGGTGTGTCCTGCACGGCCCCGGGCTGCTGGCAAGGGAGCGGGTCCAGCTGCTGGGACAGTGCCAGTGTGCAGAGCACCCCGGGATCAGCTCTGCACACAGCTCGGGCATCACAGCCAGCAGTCTCCCAGGGCAGGGATCCTCTTCTTCCATGCCCTCCGCAGCTGATAGCACAAGGCTTGCAGGCGGAATCTGGGGGGAGGCTCTTTGGCGGCAGCAGCCAGGATCCACAGGGCTTCAGTCTCCAGGGAAGAGACAGAGGCGCTGCTGTTGTTCACTTGCTCATGAAGGGCTGGGATGGAAAGGAGCAGAGCTGAGGTCAGAGCCCAGATCTGCAGGGTCGTCAGGAGCCCCTCTGGTCAGGGCCACCCCTGCTCTTCCCACGGCCCAGAGGGAGGTAGCGGCACCGGCATCAGCCAGGAGGTGCTGGCCACCAATGCCCCGCATGCCCCTGAAATCTGTTTCCCCTCACCCACACAGGGAGCCGAGCCCTCCCCAGCCAGGACAGGGACTGGAGCTCCATATCCAGGGTCTTTCCTCCTCCCTGCCAGCCCCTGCGGGCACCCCCCTGCCCTCACTCACCCTCGTAAATGACCTGGAGTGTCTCCTGGCGCCCATCCGTCAGCTTCTGCGCGGCGAGCTCTAGGCACACACAGCCCCGTCACAGATCCCGCTGGCCCGCCCGCCGCGGCAGCCCAGCTCGCCCTCACCAACCCCGGCCCCGGCCCTACACCCACCGCAGGCAGGGGTGGGAGAGGGTGGCAGAGAGCCCCGCGGGCGCCCGGCGGGGCTGTGGGGCGGGGAGGGACCCCCGGCGGGGTTGAGTCTCACCAATGAACCTGAAGGCCACCTCACGCAAGGGCTCCTGTGGGCTTTGCAGGTAGAACAGGCTCTGGCGCAGGTACTGCTCCACCCTGCTGCTGTTCTCCGTGAGCTGGAGAGAGCACAAGGGGCCAGGGTTGGCATAGACCCTCCTCCCCCTGTGACCAGGACTGGCCTCCCCTGCCTTCCCCGGCCCGGGCAGCCCAGACGCCCAGGCAGCGGCTGGCTGGTGCTGGAGCGTGGAAGGGAGCAGAGCCCCTTGCCACCCTGCCGCCAAGGCCTAGCTGGGCCGGGGCTCCGTCGGCACCCCTGGGCTCCGGAGGGGAAGGGGAGCCTGCGTGCAGTGCAGGCAGCACTGGGCTGCCACAGCAGGCAGGAGCACAACTGCTCGCCCCGCGTGCTGGGCACTGGGGCAGAGGGGCTTCTCCAGGCTGGGTGTGGGGCTTTGGGGCCATCCTTACCAGGCACTTGCACGCCCTCCGTGTCTGCTCTGTCTCCAGCAGCCTCCTGAGCTGCCTCCAGTTCAGGAAGCTGACAGCTGCCAGGAGGGCTTCCCGAGAGGCCTGCAGGGCAGCAGAGAGTGGGAGATGGCACCGCCGCCCAGGGTACAGGACCTGGGGTTCCCTGGGCAGAGCGAGGGGGTGGCAAGGGTTGCGGGTCCAAGGCCTGGCCTCGGACACCTGCAGGCACTGCAGGAAAGCCCATGGGGGCTCCAGTGCTTTGGTCTTTGTGGCCGCGCACTGCTGCTGAGCTCTGCCGGGTCAGGCAAGGCAGGTGGAGGACGTGTCTCTGCCCACCTTCTCAGCTGCTGCCAGCTCTGCGGCTGCAGGCAGGTGGAGGGGCTCCAAGCCCTCCTCGGGGACTCTGCAGGTTGGGCCCCAGTTGAGGCACGTTCAAAGGGCTTAGAAATCCCCACCTGAGCCACCTTGCGGTCATTCTCATGCAGGTGGAAGAACAGGGGCATCAGGCTCCTGTGCACGTCCTCCCTCATCTGTGCTTTGTGGGTGTGGACTGTAACCTCCATCGCGTCTCTGCAGAGGAGGATGGCGCGCTCTCGCACGTGGCTGGACTCCTAGAAGGAGAGAAGGAAGAGGGGAGGACCTCAGGCCTGGCTTCTGCAAGCCCATGGTGAGGAGATGAATGCGTGTGGCTCTCCCTCTGCACCGAGGAGGACAGCTCATGGGCCAGTGGGCACGTGTTGAGAGGGATGCACCACCCCTGGGCCTCACGCACGTGCACCCCAGGTGTGCTAGCCAAGCCCTTGCTCTCCCGCTGCTGCCTTACGTTTCTGAAGAGCGGCAGGAGCATCTTGACCAGCTGCAGGGCGATGGGGACGGCCGTCTTCCTGTCCACCCGGCAGAGTGTATTGTTGAGGACAGTCAAGGCCGCTGTACTGATGTCGCCATCCTCATCCTGCAGTCGCTGCATAACCTGTGGCAGCAGGCTTTGCAGAGTCGCTGCCTACATGAAACACACAAGTTCATTTTGTGACGCAGTCCAGGACCGCACCGGCAAGACCACTCTGTGTGTAGAGGACGCAGCGCCGGTCAGGAGAGATCTCTCCGCGTGCGGCACAGCCCAGGGCCTGGGCTGAAGCGCTCAGGGGCCGCTGAAGTGGGCAGCGGGGGCAGTGGGCCCCGTCCCGCTGCTCCCGGTTCCTGGCAAAGCCCGAGCGAGCCGCTGCGTGCAGCAGCGCCTGCAGCCCAGCCCCAGGCAGACGCCCTAGCTGTGCCCAGCTCACCTTCTCGGGTCTCCTAGACAGTGTGACGAGGCTGGAGATTGTCATCCTGCGCAGCTCCAAGCTCTCGCTCTGCAGGTGCTCCTGGAGGATGGACACCACTTGGCTGTTGACGTGCTCAAAGTCGGTGCCGTCCAGGAGCTGAAACACAGCCGGCAGCAGAGTGAGAGCCCGGCACAGCCGGCAGAGCTCCCACATGGTTCGGGACAAGGCGCCGGGGCCGGTCACAGTGCCCGCGGGAGGCACCAGGGCCCGCACAGGGCCCTCCCTGCCTCCCCTCTGCCCTCTGCCTCATGCACGCAGCCCAGCTTCCCCCTGCCTGCCCTCAGAGAGGCAGCGCTTGTCACCAGGCCCACCTCGGTGAAGACAGTCATGGCTGTGATGTCCAGGTGGGCCTGTCTCTGGAGGAGGCCTGTGATGGCCAGTTCAGACACGGCGGCGCAGCAGGCCGGCACTTCACGCCGCAGCACCCTGGCCGGGGGAAGAAGGCATTGGTGGCACTGAGCTGGGCAGGCAGAGCTCTCTGGGACTGCGCTGCCAGCCCAAGCCATTACCCCGCAGGCCAGGCCACACGGGACAAGGCTGCATCTGCGCCTTGCGTTGGCTGCTTGTGCCCCACCACCCACGAGGAAGGGGCCCTTCATCTCCAGGGGAGACAAGGAGGCCGGAGGAGGCTCTCACCTCATCAGCATGGTGATACCTCTGTGGTAGGTCTCGGGGCTCATCAGCATGTCCCAGATACCCTGCCCCTTGATATCTTCCACCACAGAGGTGCCGCCCAGACAATGGAACAGAGCTTGCATGGTGGTCACCACCATCCTGCATGCAGAGCAAAGCACGGTCACACGTGGAGCCCCGGCTCTGGGCCTCAGGCACAGACCAGGGAGCACGGACAGAGTACCTTGGGTTGGGGCATGAATTAAGCTTGTCCTCTGTGCTCTGACCGCCAAACCGGTCACAGCCCTGCTGTGAGCAAATCAAGCTCAAGGAGATAATGAAGGCCAGTGCCATGAAGATCTCGTCGCAAAGCATCTGCACGTAGAGTTTGTTGCAAGGCAGCAGCATGATCTCGTGCAGTGCCAAGGCCACCTGCAGAAAACACCCAGGGACAGCTGTCACTGCACAGATGTCCCTGCAGCACTGCCCGGGGCCGGGGGGGCTCAGGCGCTGCGCTGAGGGTGATGCCAGGGCTGAAGCCAGCCCGTGTGCCTGGCCTAGAGCCCACCCGTGGCGGCTCTTGGGGCTCAGCTCTCATTTGTAGCACGGGCACGCAAGCCTTGGCGGTCCAGAGGAGGCAGGTCTGGGTTGGGGGGTAGGTGGAGAGGGGAGCAGGGGCTGGAGAGGTGCATGCAGCCCCAGGCAGGGCGGAGCAGAGCTCATCCAGACACTCACAGCCAGGTGATGGCAGTAGTCCCGTTCTCCCTTGAACTGGTTCCGCTGGACCCACAGCAGCATCAGCATCGCGCTGTATGCGAGGTCGGGATCGGAGGCCAACAGGCTCCACATGGCCCTGGAAGTGCTGCAGAGCCAGAGCACACTGTGAGTTGGGCTGCTTCGGCCCCCACCTCTTCTGCCTGGGCAGGCCCTGGAGGTCCTGAGATGTCCCCGAGGCTGATGGGCCATGTACCTGTCAAAGTCCAGGGTACTCTGCAGCAGGCCAGTGGTCACCTCCTTAGGGCACAAGCGGGCCACTTGGAGAAAGCTTCTCCTCAGGATGTCCTGGAGCGGCTCCCGACTGATGCACGCAAACTGCTGATGGAAGATCGTGACAATCTCCTCCACCTGGCAGAGACAGGGTGGAGCAGGGTGGAGTGCAGCTATGGCCCCAGCTGCCACCAAGAACTTCCCTCCCATCGCTCTTTGCTGGCCACCAAGGCTGCCCATTGCGTGCTCCCAAGCCGTGGCCTTGGGGCGGGGGAACGGCCCCTGGAGGGCACGCATGCAGGGCAGTGCAGCTGCACGTTGCCTACCTGTTCCAAATCTGCCTGTGGGTGTCTCAAGACCATGTCCAGCATGTTGGCAATCGGCTGGGGGTCAAAGACTCTTGGGTGCCCCATGGTCCTCAAGATCATGGAGACAAACCTGGTCCTCTCAGCCCTGAGGAGGAAGCAGCCATATACCTGAGGGAGAGAGGAAGAGGTGTCACACTTGAGGGCCCTGGTATGGGGCACAGCTGAGCAGCGGGGGCAGCTCTGGAGTGACAAAGTGGGGGCAGCGCTGGCCCCCTGCCCCAGGACAAGTGCCGCAGCAGGGGCTGGTGCGGGGCGACTGCAGGGTGTGGAGAGGGATGGGGTGATTGCTGGGTTAAAGCCTTTGGCTACTCCCCGCAGAAAGGTGGTGGGACCCGCGGCCTGCTCAGCGGGAGGCCATGCCACCCACTCCCCCCGATGGCTGATGCACTGCTTCACGAGGCTCCTGCCTGCCTCGCAGCCAAGACTCCCAGGAGGAGCTCGTTACCATTGCCCAGTTAGGGGGCTCCATGGGCGAGAATATGTTGGGGATTTGCCGGTACACATCCAGGTTTTGATCCTCCATTGCTGCAATCCAGCCTGGGCAGGAGGAGAAACACATGGTGAGCAGCAGGAAAAACCCAGAGCTGGTCACAGCAGACGAGGGCATGAAGGAGAGCTCTGTGCCCGGCTCTCCATTCTACGGGGAGCTGGAAATGTGCCAGGGAGGCAGTGGGCCTGTTTCCAGGGGGACGAGGGGAAACGGCCCCTTAGGCTGCAGAAGGGCAGAGGAGTTCCGTCTGGGTTTCTGCTGGGCAGGAGGAGAGAAGCCCTGGGAAGCTGCTGCCACCAGCTCTCCAGCCCAGGGGATTTCGGGACGGGCCCCCAAGCCACCGCTTCAGGGCGGGCTGCGTGGGCCCCGGGGTTGGCATGGCACGGCAGCTCCCCTGCTCCAGCCTCGGAGGAGTTTGCTGCTCCTTCCTCTGGCAGAGGAGCGGGGGCCGAGGCGGTGCAGCGCCTTGCCAGGGCCCTTGTGGCTGGAAGGCCCCAGGTCACCCCAGCGTCTCTTACTTTGTCGCACCAAGATGAAATAGAAGAAGGCGTGCATTGCCTGCGCAGCCCCCTGGCTGATCTCCTGGTCCTTCTCAGTGCAGCACAGGGTGAGGTGCCCCATCAGTGACATCAGTAACGGCAGAGGCTCCTCAAAGATGAAGATGGGGTTGTCCGATTTGTCAGCCAAGGACTGTGGGAGAGAGGAAGGAGCAGTAGGAGGGCCAAACTGTGGCAGATGGGACGAAAGCCCGAACCTCCGAGAGTGGGCCCTGGGCCGAGTGCCGCGTGAGCCAGAGCTCGGGAGGGCTCTGCCCTGCACTGCACCCTGTGGAGACGCAGCCAGCCGCAGCCGCGTCAGGGTGAGGAGCGTGCAGCCTCCCTGTGAAGGGAGCCCTTCCCTCCCTGTGAGCCCAGGGGACCAGGGTGCCTGAAGGAGGACTGAGGCCCTGGCTCTGCTGGTCCTCCACACCCACATTCAGCTGACGGAGCCCTACTTCCCCACCTGTGGGACTCCCACAAAAGGGTGCAGCACAGGAAGGGAGGGCCTGCGGGGCTGCAGCAGGAGCCCCGGGACCAGTGGCCTGCACCGCAGGCCCCTTACCTTCAGCATCACGGTGGGCATCAAGAACTTGCTCAGTGTGACAATCCTCCCCACCGCCTTCCGGCGCACAGACAGTTTGGGGGATACCGTGAAGGCCACCAGGATCTGAGAAGGGAAGAGCTTCTGGTCAGCCTTGGGAAACACCGGCGGCTCCTGGAGCTCCTTGGCTCTGCCAAGCGCCTGGCGCAGTTTACGCAATGTGCCGCCGAGGCTTGCCCCAGACAGCGGGGAGGCCTGGAACAGGGTCCGGCCGCCTCGTGACCTCGGGGACTGTTGCTGACAGTTGTTGACCTGCTGCAGTCAGGGAGGTAGCTGGACCCCGCCCCCCGCCACCAGCCACCTCTGCCCCTTTCCACATGCCACTCCAAAAACGGCCACATGTCCCTTCTCCAGGAGGACAGGAACCTCCGGGGGGCCTGCACCCAGGAGGCTGGGCTACGGCCCATGGGGCACTGAGAAGAAGAGAGCTTCAGGGATGGAATTCCCTCACCCCATGGCCACGTGCCAGCAGAGCTCTGCCCTGCTGCCATCTGGGAAGGAGGGCGGGCAGCGAGGGCAGTGGCTCAGCCGTGGCAGCTGGCAGAGCCAGGGGCCTGGGAAGGACGCTCAGACTCCTTCCAGTGCTTTGGTTCTGGGCTGGGGCATGCACACTCTAGAAGGTCGCATCTCTTTCTTCAGGGTAAGGCAAGGAAGAGAGCCCGTGAGCTCTGCTCTTGGCAAATGCCTGACCTGCAGGATTCCCCGCAACATCCAGATGCTGGAGCTCGGCGGTTCACAACACATCAGCACCGCCAGCGCGCTGTCCAGCGTTTTCACGATCTGTACGGGGACACAGCAGGTGGCACGCTTGCCCTGGCCCTTCTTCCTTGCAGGAAGCTGGCTTGAATGCCTTCCAGCTGAGGCGGGCCCAGCTGCCCTCTCCAGGGGCCTCGGGGTCTCCCTTCTGCTATCGTCTTCCAGCAGCCAAAGCCAGCTGGGAAAACGTGCACAGGGGCCCACTGGCAGGCTTTCGATAGCTCACCCCACTCTTGCTTACCTGAGCATGGAGCGCAGCCTGACGGCTGTGCACCCTCCGTGTGCGAACCCAGTGGAAGATACTCGTGATGCAGGGGTGGATGTGCCGGTTCACCAGCATTTCCCTGCGCTCGCTGCAAGGAGAGAAGGTGTTGGTTGGATGCCAGGGCTTCCACAGCCCAACCCCTTTCCGTCTCCTGCCTCTCACAGAATCACAGAATCACAGAATCACAGAATCACAGAATATTAGGGATTGGAAGGGACCTCGAAAGATCATCTAGTCCAATCCCCCTGCCGGAGCAGGAACACCTAGATGAGTTCGCACAGGAAGGCGTCCAGGCGGGTCTTGAATGTCTCCAGAGAAGGAGACTCCACAACCTCCCTGGGCAGCCTGTTCCAGTGCTCTGTCACCCTTACTGTAAAGAAGTTCTTCCTCAAATTTAAGCGGAACCTCCTGTGTTCCAGCTTACACCCATTGCCCCTTGTCCTATCATTGGTCATCACTGCAAAGAGCCTGGCCCCATCCTCCTGACACTCACCATTCAAATATTTATAAACATTAATCAGGTCCCCCCTCAGCCTCCTCTTCTCCAAGCTAAAGAGCCCCAGCTCCCTCAGCCTTTCCTCATAAGGGAGATGTTCCACTCCCTTAATCATTTTGGTGGCTCTTCGCTGGACTCTCTCAAGCAGCTCCCTGTCCTTCTTGAACTGTGGGGCCCAGAACTGGACACAATATTCCAGATGTGGCCTCACCAGGGCAGAGTAAAGGGGAAGAAGAACCTCTCTTGACCTACTGACTACACCCCTTCTAATGCACCCCAGGATGCCATTGGCCTTCCTGGCCACAAGGGCACAGTGCTGGCTCATGGTCATCCCGCTGTCCACCAGGACTCCCAGATCCCTTTCCCCTTCACTGCTCTCTAGGAGATCATTTCCTAACCTATACTGGAACCTGGGATTGTTCCTGCCCAGGTGCAACACCCTACACTTGCCCTTATTATATTTCATCAAGTTTTTCCCTGCCCAGCTCTCCAGCCTGTCCAGGTCTCTCTGGATGGCAGCACAGCCTTCTGGAGTGTCAGCCACTCCTCCCAGCTTGGTATCATCAGCAAACTTGCTGACAGTGCACTCAATTCCCTCATCCAGGTCATTTATGAATATATTGAATAATACTGGTCCTAGTACTGACCCCTGAGGGACTCCACTAGACACAGGTCTCCAACTAGACTCCGCCCCATTGACCACTACTCTCTGGCTTCTTCCCACCAGCCAGTTAATAATCCATCTCACTACCTGCTCATCTAATCCGCACTTCCTCAATTTATCAGCGAGGATGCTGTGGGAGACCGTGTCAAATGCTTTGCTGAAATCAAGATAGACCACATCCACTGCTCTACCATCATCCAGCCACCTCGTCGTGTTTTCATAAAAGTCTAGAAGGTTGGTCAAGCACGACTTCCCCTTGGTGAAGCCGTGCTGACTGCCCCTAATGACCCTCTTATCCTTGATATGCCTAGAGATGGCACCTAGGATAAGTCGTTCCATCACCTTTCCAGGGATGGAGGTGAGGCTGACCGGTCTGTAGTTACCCGGGTCCTCCTTCTTGCCCTTTTTGAAGATTGGAGTGACATTTGCCTTCCTCCAGTCCTCAGGCACCTCACCCGTTCCCCACGACTTCGCAAAGATGATGGAGAGCGGTCTAGCAATGACCTCAGCCAGCTCCCTCAACACTCGTGGATGCATCCCATCTGGACCCATGGATTTATGGATGTCCAGGTTGCTTAATTGGTCCCTGACCCAATCCTCATCAACTGAGGCAATCTTCTCCATTGTCCTGTCTCCATCTGGGGTCTCCAGGGTACAGAGCTCCTCAAGACAACTTCTGGCAGAGTAGACAGAGGCAAAGAAGGCATTCAATAGCTCTGCCTTCTCTGTATCCTCTGTCACCAGGGTACCCCCCTCATTTATCAGTGGGCCTACATTGCCTCTGACGTTGGCTTTATCTGCCATGTATTTGAAGAAGCTCTTCCTGTTGTCTTTGACCCCTCTGGCAAGATCTAATTCTAAGGAGGCCTTGGCTTTCCTAGTTGCCTCCCTACATCCTCTGACAATATCCTTATATTCCTCCCAAGTAGCCAGCCCCTCCTTCCACGATTTGTAAACTCTCCTCTTCCACTTAAGTTTGGCCAGCAGTTCCCTGCTTAACCAAGCAGGTCTCCTGGCTCCCTTCCCTGACTTCCTACATATTGGAATGCTTTGATCTTGAGCCCAGAAGAAGCTGTCCCTGAATGTTAACCAGCTGTCTTGGGCCCCTTTACCTTCAAGTAATCTGTCCCATGGAATTTCCCCTAACAATTGCTTGAAGAGGCCAAAGTTGGCCCTCCTGAAGTCCAGGGTAGCAATCTTACTTGTAATTCTGCTTATGCCACATGAGATTCGGAACTTCACCATCTCATGATCACTGCAGCCCAGGCAGTCCTCAACCTTCACAGCCTCAACCAGACCCTCCTTGTTAGTGAGGGTGAGATCCAGCAGTGCTCCCCTCCTGGTTGGTTCATCCACCATTTGCATCAGGAAGTTATCATCGATGCACTGGAGGAACCTCCTGGATTGGGGGTGGCTGGCCGAGTGGTCTCTCCAGCAAATATCTGGGTAGTTAAAATCCCCCACAACAACCAGGGCCTGGGATTGCGAGGCTGCTGTCAGCTGCCTGTAGAAGGCCTCATCAATTTCTTCACCCTGATCTGGTGGCCTGTAATAGACACCCACGACAGTATCAACCCTACCAGCCTGCCCCTTGATTTTTACCCACAGGCTCTCAACTAGCTCCTCATCCGCCCCTGGATAGATCTGAATGCACTGCAGTTGCTCTCTCACATAAAGAGCAACTCCACCACCTCGCCTCTCTGGCCTGTCTTTCCTGAGAAGGACATAGCCATCCATGACCACATTCCAGTCATGTGAGCTATCCCACCATGTCTCTGTAATTGCTACCAGATCATAATCCCCTGACCGAACACGGGTTTCTAACTCCTCCTGCTTGTTCCCCATGCTGCGTGCATTGGTGTACAGGCATTTCAGGGAGCGAGTCGAGTTCACCAGTTTCAGCCTAGGGGGGTGGGAGGCCTCCCTGCCTTCATCAATTCCAAACTGCTGCCCCACTGGCACAAGCCCAGCCGTGACCCCTTCCCCCTTCCAATCTAGTTTAAAGCTCTCCAAATGAGCGCTGCTAATTCCTGCCCCAGCCTCTTTTTGCCCCTGCGAGATAAACCTTCCTCACACATTACTGTCTGTACTGGTGTCCTATGAACCCAGCCATTCTCCCTTCAGGGGAAAAGCCAAGAGGCACCGGGGAGTCCCGGAGCACCCTCTGCCCCCTCATCTGGCCCACTGCTGGGCCAAGCACCAGGGAGAGCAGAGGCCCAGAGACAGTGCCGCCAGGGTCCTGCCACGTTGGGAGATGCCCGGTTCCATCAGGCCCACGCTGTGGGGAGGCCCTGGCCTGGCCGGGGTCTGGGGCAGGTACCTCATTGAAGCGAAGGCAAGCACGGCCTGGTGCCACATCATGGTGTCCAGCCTGCGAGATGACTCCTTTTTCCGTCGTTCCTGGAGAGGGAGAGCAGGGCCGCCATGCGGCACGGGAGCTGCCAGTGCCAGGCACCAGTCTGCAGGGCGGGCTGAGCCCCGCTGCCCCCAGGCCAGCACTGGCACCCAGAGCGGCCCCTCGCTCTGCAGCAGCCCTGTGGCAGGCAGGGCTGTTCCCACAGAGGCCTGTCTCCCCCCGGCCCTGTGCCCAGACACCTGAGTGCTGTCCTCACTGCTGGGCCGGTGCTTGGCCAGCTGTACCCCTCTCCCTTCCTCCCTCCCTCCCTCAGCCCCGCTGGCGGTCCCCTCACCTCCATTTCCTCTATCAGCTCAAACGACCATTCGAAATCAGGCAGGTACCTGCCCTGCAGCCGGGCTTGGCAGAGGATGCAGATGGAGGCCAGAAACATCAGCTTCAAGTCCACATGCTGACAGGCGGGGAGAAGAGAGACCAAGAGGGAGGGTGAGGGGGCAGAGGCACAGCCAGCAGAGCAAGGGCTCGAGGGGCTGCAGAGATGGCGCAGGGGCCCGGGAGGGGAGCAGCTCTGCCTGGCCACCAGCCCTCCAAGAGCCTGCACGCAGGCAGCAGCCATGGCAGCAGCAGCAGAGCTGCAGGCAGAGCCTCGCTGATAGTCTGCAGTTACCTTTTTGGTGCTGTTGAGAAAGGCCGAGATGTTTTCGTGGGCTTCCTTCTCCCGGGCCTCCAGCTGGCAGGTGGAGGAAGCACGAGCTTCACCTGATTAAGAACAAGAGCAGGGCGAGCTGTAGGCAGGGGCAGGAGGTGGAGGGAAGAGAAGAGCCCTCCTTCCAGCCCTGCGCCCACTGCCCTGCATGCAGCAAGCCCCGGGCCAGGCTGCTGATGTCCGGTCTCCCCCAGGATGCCGCTGGCAGCAGGCTGGGAAAGGTCCCAGCCCTGCAGCACCACTGCCTCCTGCCAGCCCAGCTCCCTCTCTCTGCCCTGCTCCTCTGTGCCCCAAGGCAGGAGGAGGTCGCCGAGGGTCCTGTCAATACTCACCCATGGCGGGGATGCTGGGGCTCTTTTCCTCTTTCACGACGAAGATGGGGCTGGCAGAGCCCAAGTCCTCGCTGTGCGTCTCACGCTGCCTGGGCCTTTCTGGCTGCTGACGGTCCTCAGCGGCCACCTCAGCCCTCGCGTCCTCTGCCGCCCTGGCTGCGAGGTGCCTGTGGGGGAGATCGCTCTCCAGCTTCTGGCACAGAGGAAGAGTTGAGGGTGGGGAGGGGGCAGCACACGGCGAGCAGCCCCACCCCGGGGCTGCCTGACCGGAGCAGGGAGGTGGTGGGGTGGAGGAGCTGGGCAGGGACAGGGGGATCTCCTGCAGGATGCCGCTTTCCAGCAGGCTGACCCCAGCCGCCCAGCCTGGTGCCGGCACCGGCTCTCCTGCTCACAGCCCCTTCCTGAGCTGGTGGGCCCAGGTCCCCTGGAGTCCCTCTGGTGCTCGCCCAACCTGCTGGGGCTGGGGGAGTGTTGCTGAGAAACCCTGGCCCTGGGGCTCTGCTGTGCCTGGGGTCACAGGGAAAGTTGTGCTCTGCGCACTGAGACTCTTGCACGAGCACAGAGACTCCTTCCACGAGCACTGAGACTCCTCCACGAGCACTGAGACTCCTCCACGAGCACTGAAACTCTCGCACGAGCACTGAGACTCCTCCACGAGCACTGAGACTCCTCCACGAGCACTGAGACTCTCGCACGAGCACTGAGACTCCTCCACGAGCACTGAGACTCCTCCACGAGCACTGAGACTCTTGCACGAGCACTGAGACTCTTGCACGAGCCGCTGGCTTTGTGTCCGTTTCTCCTGAGAGTCCTGGACACTGTGGGGGTGCTGGGCCGGTGCTGGGCATTTACCGGCTGCCACAGGGGTATGTCATAAAGGGCCCTATTGTTACCCGCCACACGGGCCAGGAGAGGCTGGGCGTCCCGCCTCCCATTGTGACCCAGGCTGTCCCAGGCTGAACTGACCTGCCCCTGCCTTTGGCTTTAGCCTCCGGTCCCCCGGGCGCTTCCCCTGCAGCAGGCGGGACTCCCCAGCTTTGGCGCTCCCCCTTTGGCTGGAGGCCTGAAACCTGGCTGTGCGGTCAATGGGCTTCCTCTTGCAGCCTGCCCACCGCCCACTGAAATGGGTCCCAATCTCTGCCAGGGGCAGAGATGTCGTCTTCAGGTAGACCATGTTGCTCCCAGCCCTGTCCAGCCTGCCCTTGAACACTTCCAGGGCTGAAGCAACCATGTCGTCTCTGCCAGTGTCTCACCACCCCGATCACAGAGAATTTCTTCCTTCTATTGAACCAAAATCTGGCCTCCTTTGGTCCAAAACCTTTGCCCGTGTCCGCTCCCTTACTTCTTAAATGCTGAAAGTAATTCTTCCTCTGCATCCAGAAGGTGTTTCTTTCTTGACTCAAAAAGCGGATGTGGGCCAGGCATTGCAAAGGAAAGTGGAAATCAAACTCTAGATTGTCCTTGTCCATTCAATAATGGCAGCAGGAGCACCCCCCCTGCCACAGGTCAGGGCTCGTCATGGGGCAGCCACCGGCTCTTTTCCACCCTTATTTTTTTTGCGCCTCTGGGCCCCCCAGCCTGGCCGATGTCACATCCGTGCTCTGCTGGGCACCGAGAGCAGCACGTGCTGCCCCTGACGCCGGGAGCAAGGAGGGCGGGACCCCACCTCAACAGAGAGGGTCCGCTGGCAACAGGGCGCCTTGTCCCAGAGGAGCTGCCAGCCCACGACAGGGAGATGACCGCAGATGAAATCCCACCGGGCTGCAAGATGGACGCTCCGGAGGAGACCCCCTCAGAGCGGTTGTCCTCGGAGCAGCAGGTCTGTGGTTGGAAACTCTGCCCAGGGAACCTTCCCAGGCTTGAGTGCCCTCACCCTCCTTTCACTGAGGGACTGTTTCTTCTGGATATGCCCTCGAGAGAGCCCTCAGGCCTGTGGCTGAGCCGTTCTGTCTTCCGGCTACCCCTGAGCGAGAGGTGTCCCTTTTGCGAGCGAGCGTGTGTGTGCACACTTGGGGTCATGGCTCCTGTGTGTTTTTGTGTAGTAACGACACCCCCAACTGCTATACTGAACCTGTAACTGTTCAATGTTAAACACTACTGGTTTTGTCTGACCATATGTACATAACCAGGCTTGTTTGTGAGAGGGTCATCACAGAATAAATAGATCAGGTGCTTGTGAATGCCAGGGAAGCCGATGGTTGTGAACAAGAAGGTTGTAGTGGACACCGCTCCACCTCCTTCCCTATCTCCAGGCCCCTGGTTATGGCTGCAAGTCACTGTGTCCCCTTGTGAGGTGCTGGTGGCAAGGCCGGCTGGGGTCGGTTCTCCGTGGTCTCTCTCAGCTGCTCCTTGCTGTTCTCTTCCACAGCTCCTTCCCCCATGCCCCTTCCCTCTGCTCTGGCACGGGCTCAGTGTGGGCTGTGTCCCTCAGAGTGTTCCATGGAGCCTCTGAAGGCAGCAGTGGATCTCATGGCTGCAAGTGCACCCCGCTAGAAGAACTCTTCGAGCAAGCAGCTGTGGCAGGAGAGGAGCTCAGCAGCTAGCACAGTATCTTGGACTGTGAGCCGGGGGAGATTGGTCTGTGGTATTGCGTGCTGTCGTGGGCTGAGCGACAGCCCTGCCTTAAGGCTGTGCCAGGGGAAGGTTAGCCTGAATTCAGCCTCGAGCTGACTAAGCCAAGTAACTCACAAGATGAAGGAGACTGGACGCTTGTCTCTGCTGAGGGCAGACGAAAGAACTTTCTCCCTCCCACTAAAGCGCCCCTACGTAGTCAATACGATGCTCGTGGGGCAGAGGGTGAAGAGTACATGAGTAACAGATGGGATCCAGGAGAAGCTGACCATGCAGAGTTGATCCAACCACCCACTGGTGCCACCAGAAAAAGCACAGAAAGTATTAGTCCCTGGAGATTCCTTACCGAGAGGCAGCAAAGCACCCATTTGCCACCCAGACAATTTCTCCAGAGGGGTTTGCTGCCTACCAGGAGCTCACATGTTACCAAGAGGCTGCCGAGCCTGGTGAACCCTATGGATTATTGTCCACTCCTACTGTCCCACATCAGGTCCACTGATACTGCAGCAAGGCCACTTATAACAGAAAGAGATTGTGTGTCCCTCAGAGCAATGTTAAAATGAGCTGGAGCACAGGTGGTGCTTTCATCTATCCTCCCAGTCAAAGGAAGGGGTTTAGGAGAGGGGATGACCACCAAAGGCACAGGCACCTGGCTGTGTGGCTGATGCCATACTCAAGCTTTTGGCTTCTGTGATAATGGACCTACCTTTGAGAAGCTGGGTCTGTTGGAAGCTGATGGGATTCACCTGACCAAGCGGAGCAAGATAAAAAAAAAAAGCTGGCCAGAGTGCTAAGGAGAACTTTCAACCAGCGGCGGGGCCAGGCACGCTCGGCGAGGGAGCTCTCGCTTTCTCTTTCGCTCACCCGACCGTGTTCAGTGGCAGCGGTGGCACTGGGTCCTGCGGGGCTGTGGCCTGCAGCAGGTACCGGGCGTGCTGAGGGCAGTGGGGCCAGTGGTGCGATGCTGCTGCCCTGAGGCTGAGCCTGGTGGGGGAATTGCTGCGGTGGCTTCC
Source organism: Caprimulgus europaeus (assembly GCA_907165065.1). Next base: position 25,898 of record OU015527.1, read on the forward strand.
TGTGCCACTCAGGCGGTTGCCAGCAGCCACCGGTGGGAAGTGTCAGCGCTGCTGCGGGCCAGGAGCTTTCCAGGCGCATCTCTGGCCATGGCAGTGGCACACAGTTTCCCTGGGGCCCAGTGAGGCTCCCCAAGGACGTCATCCCGCTGCGTTATCACCTCCTCATCCATCCTTAGAGTGCTTGCAGCAACACAGGCTGAGCCGGCAGCTGGGCGAATGGCCTTCCCATGCTTGGACGAACCAGCCGGCAAAGCCAGCTTTCTCATCAAGATTAGGAGGGACCCACAGCACCTTGCACTGTCCAGTATGCCCATCGTAGGTGGCTGCTTTGAACGATGAGCTGTTGCTTGATGATCCTGGAAACCAGAAAGCAAAAGGAGAACAGAAGCTGCAGGCACTTGCTGTTAATGGTAGTGGCGATCTGAACATCCCCGCAGCTCTTCTTTTAGAGTGTGTGGTGCTATTGCTGGTAGTCTTGACACAAGGTTGAAAAAGAACACAGAAAAGAGAGCGTCGGATGGTTTCCGGATTCTCAGCAGAGGTGTGGGAACGATCGGGCCTCCATCATCTTTGTTTTACTCACAAAATGCTTTCCATGTTGATCTCAGCTTTTAAGGTTAATGATGAAACACATAAGAGCAAATACACGCTTCATGTGCATTAACTTGGTTGTCACATAAGCAGGACCTTCTCGGTGAAAAAACAAAATACTTTCTTCAGTTCCATTGGAAATCTGTTTTTTTCTGAGGCTGTACAGAAATCCTACTCCTGTGCCCGGGACTGACTGAAAACCAGCAGTACTTCAAGAGTTGTTCTTAACTACTTGAAAATCCCCACAAGAAAAACATCTGGAGATGTCATGATAGCCAGTTTAGGCATCGCCAGGTTTAGCAGCTTGGAAAGAGTTCTTACGTAACCATTTCTGTTGTTGTGGCAGTGTACTCCTGTCTTCCTCCTCTTCTTATATGTCTTCTTTTTCCCTCGCTAAAAACCAGCAATGGACTAAAGGAGAGACTCTTGATGTGAGGGCAATGATGGACACTTGGATGCTGCAAAAAGGTTTTCCACAGGTAACTGTCACAGTGAGAGGGAAGAACATCCCTACGTGTAGGGAGTTGATTCTCCTTCATCCCTGGGGTAAGCCAAAGGGGGAAATCTCAGCACACCAACTGAAATATTCTCTTATGGCAAACAGTGACGTACAGCAAGAGCCTTTGCTGTTGCTCTGGAAGGACTACTCCCTGAGCCGTTTGGTTGCCATCTTTCCCTGTGTAGTTCAGGATCAGTAGCACTCGCAGGCATCACTGGACCCTGTGTGCCTGTCCAAGCTGCCAGTAGCTGCAGAGCTGCAGTGGCTGGGCGTCTTGGGGAGCTGGGTGAGCCTGCACTGGAGACATGCTGGCAGAACCAGGCTGGAAGTTCCTCCTGTTGTGGCTGTGGTGTCAGTGATCCCCCAAGCCCAGTAAATGCAAGCTGGCTCAATGCATCTGGCTCTGCCCTGTAGTCAGGGGTGTGAGTACAGCCCGTTGCTGTTACTGTGTGGGCAGAAGGTAGGACTTGGCAGTTGGACTGGAACAGGCTGCAGAAGCTTTTGCAAAGTTCTTTCATTAAACAAAACACTTCTGTTTTGCCATAGGTATTTGTGGCACATTCCACTAACGTTACCAGTAAATCTGACACTGCTCAGAGATTGTTGATGACAACTAAAGCAGGTAATTTCTTTGACTAATTGTGCGATTAATTTATGCAAAGCTTGTTTGTGAGCCTTTTAGTCTGGCAGAGGGGCTTTTTCAGAACAGGGAACTGAAACTGCTAGTACCAGAGAAACAAATTTTTGTCAGCTCAGTAGTATCACTCTAACGATCTCTTAGAAACCATGTTACTGCATTCTTTAAATCACTGAAATGAGAGGAGCAGTATTATTTGGAATTGTACTAGGATGTGTTTGAACCACTAAGCAAAACAGGAGGTAGGTGTTTGTTTCCAGATGTCCTTATCCTTCTGGAAGAAGCGGAGTGTGTTAAATTCATTGTGGCCGTGAATGGGTACTACATTGTGCACTAGGAGGATGATGGATGGGACCATCTGATTACGCTGTTGAAAGAGACCCATACAGTAATCAGCAGCAAGGACACAGCAAGTGTCACACACAACGTATTCAAGCTCGTGAGGTAAGGCCTTCTGCCCAAGTCTGAAAAAAATATAACCTCTGTAGTTATGAGTATATACCACTGACGAAGGAAGTGTTGGCGACGTCAATAGCATTTGTGAACTTTGTTACACAGACTGGGTTTTCTTGTTTACAGCAGTGTAAGCCCAGGATTTCTTTTGCCTGGCAGTGGATTTTTCTATGCCTATTTAGTGACACTTGTTGTGTTCACTAAGGACATGCTCACAGAAGGACGCCAGTGTGAAGCAATGGAGTAATGTTTTTACATCTGGAAAGATATTGGAGCCAGTTGTCAGACAGAAACAAGGGTGTTGGAGCCATCAAGAAATCATTGAGATGTAACCCGGCAGAGGTTGATGGCAGTTTGCAAAGTTGGGTAAAGACAGTGAAGAAGCAGTTGGGATTGTAGCTGTGAGGTTTACTGCAGCCTAAATAGCTACATGTCAAGCTAGAGAGGTGTTGCCCAGGAAATGATCTCGGTTGTTTGATTCCTTCTGTGTGTATGTGGTTTGTAGAGCAACAGCAGTAGTGAGGAGAGAGCAAGAGGGAGAGGCTGTGCTAGGATAAGCTTGGGACGTGAGAGATGGGGTAAAAAAGCTGATCTTTCTCAATCAATCTCTTCCAGTCCATTCCTTAGGTCAAGGAGTAAATATAATGTTTCAGAGCTTATGTAGCTGCTCAGCCACTTTTCACTTCAAAAAGCAAAGTTACAAGGGATTTGGAAATACCTTTACGGCTTTCCAATTGGTATAGTTTTCTGAAAAAGATGGGGCTTGACTTTTGTTTTTAAGTTTGCCTTGTTTGTCGGAACTTTTTTGATCCCCTTTTTTCTACTTCCTTAGAATAAAAAAAAAAAGTCAGTTTCCAAAGCTTTTGATTTAACTTTATACCTGCAACAAGAAAGACAAATCATGCCAGTACTCCAAGGAATGAACGAGCCGCTTCCTCTGTAAAGGCTCCTGGAGGGGAGTATCTAGACCTTTCTAACTCCGACCTGCATGATGTAGAATGCACTTGAAAGTCTGTCTTCCTTGTTATCTGATTTTAGGAGTATATAGTCAAGCTATTGGAAAAGCTGATTGACACAGTCTTGGAGCGACCAAGGCTCAGTGTCTGAGAGATAGCTTAGGCACTCACTCCTGCTGTTTGCCTGTGCACACAGGTACCAGCCATGCGTGGACAAAGCCAAGGGGTGTTTTACAGAAGGGCAGAAATCCAATGGAAGCTTGAGCTCTGTTCTGTAGCTGTTACTGTTTCTTTTGCTACTCTGTTGAACTACACTAGAGTTAACTGGCAAAAAGAGATAAACTTCAGTCCTTCTGCACTCTGAATCTTCTTTGTCTTGTATCTTACGCTTTAGCTTCTCAGTACCTTTACAGTTTGGTGCATGATATGTGCCCAAACTAGCCCATCCATTGTCTGGTACTTCACAACCTGGGTTGTTAAAAATGTGCTGAAAAGTGAAAATGACATCTTCCCTCATGTATGTGGGAGCTGAAGATTGGAGCTATACCTGTTGTAAAAACAGGTAATACTGTTCATTACCTTTACCTTATTTTTGTTTGCTCTTGTGACTTTGTTGTAAGGACTCGCTAAAACACCCTCCACAATGTTTTTGAGAGGTTGTTCTGGGCAGGCCAAAGAAGATGATGCTACTATCTGTCTAGGAAGAGAAGAGGAGAAGAGGAGAAGAGAAGAGGAGAAGAGAAGAGGAGAAGAGAAGAGGAGAAGAGAAGAGGAGAAGAGGAGAGGAGAAGAGGAGAGGAGAAGAGGAGAGGAGAAGAGGAGAGGAGAAGAGGAGAGGAGAAGAGGAGAGGAGAAGAGAAGAGAGGAGAGGAGAGGAGAGGAGAGGAGAGGAGAGGAGAGGAGAGGAGAGGAGAGGAGAGGAGAGGAGAGGAGAGGAGAGGAGAGGAGAGGAGAGGAGAGGAGAGGAGAGGAGAGGAGAGGAGAGGAGAGAAGAGAAGAGAAGAGAAGAGAAGAGAAGAGAAGAGAAGAGAAGAGAAATCCAGAATTTCTGAAAGTCACTTCCAAAGCAGGAACAATACTGAGATGCAGCCTGAGATATATAACTTTCCCAGCCTCGGAGACCAACGCCTGCTATGCGCATTGACATGTGATGGTGACACGGTCAACTCTCAACCACAGTACCAAATGCTGAAGGACAGCGAGAAATACACCACTGTTGTACATCTGTTCTGGCGAAAATTCTCCATGCTCCTGGATGTCATAGATGATAATCGTTTTGTCTGCTTACGCCACAATCTCTGTATATGGCAAAAACCCCAGACTGGTAACATGCAGATTTAATGGCATCCCTGAGAAGTTATTTTCAGAAGCTGTTGTTTTTGTTGCCAGTTTAAGATTTTCTGCTTCAGAGCAAAACACAGGCATGCTCACGCAACCATATTAAATATAAAATTAGAGAATACAGGGAGCCAGGCATTGCTTCGCGCTTAGTTCTGAGTCTCCATTTTAAATCTGAGCGGACTCTCACAGTGTCAGTAGCAGTCTCTTAGCCTGTGACATGGACTACAGGGAGGTTTTTGTGTCCTAGCCAGAAGTGTGGTTGCATCTCCCTTGGGATCTTAATCTTAAATCTTAGTTTTATGGACTAAATTAAAAAAAAAATATCAAACTAATTACCACATGCGCTTACATACACTTGATTTCTTTACCCTTACAGTCACACCCTTGACATGATTCCATAGTGTTATTTCATCTGCAGTTCTGACCTGTCTCAGGTTCCTCACTGATATGCTGAAGTGGCCAGAAACTTTAACAAAGACCCTTGTACACAACATTTTCTGGTATTTCAGTTATCATTGAGTGTTGTTTGCTTTAAAATGGCTTCAGAGCTGAAAAGGCAATTTAACTAAAATTGAAATTGGTGTGTGTGGTTTTAGATAAAGTACTTCATTTGTCTCATTTTGCACATTCCTTTTGATGTTGGGAGAAGGAATTTGCATTGCTAGTTCCTGGTTTAACCGCTTTGGGGAAAATTAAGTGGGTTTTGTAACATACCATAGCCCCCTTGCTCCACCCCCACCTTTTTTTTGAACTGGGGAAACATCAATTAGCCAGTGTGTATCCAGATGCATTGCAGCCCTCTGCAAACAAAGGGAGCATCGCAAGCGTGTACGTTCGTCTGTCATTTATCTCAGTGATTTCATGGATTGAGCTGTATGAGTTGACGCTAATACACATCCCAGGCTTCTGCGTGCTGCAAAAGACTGACCTCGATCAGACTGTGAGGGCCTTCACGGAGCATCCCTGGCAAGTAATTTACAGTGGAAAAACATTATATTCAATTTTAATATGCCGAAGTTTGCTTTTTTTTAGTTATTCCTAGGGTTTTTTTTTTTGCTTTTCCATAGCTATTCAGAGAGCAGCAGTAATAAATGAAAAGTTACAAAGATCAAATGCATTCTTAAGAACTTCATTCGTGTGACACAGGTTCTCAGTACAGACTGCAAAGTACAGTTAGAAGTCTAAATATCCCCAACTTAAATCTCCAGGCTGTCTCTGTCTGCAGTGCTACATACTGGAGTCTGATGCTGGTATTGGTACCAGCGTTGGCATGACCTTCCTCCGCCAGCTAATGGTGAAGCAGTACCTGCATAAGGACGTGCCAAAAGATGTTCTGCAGTAAGGAAGACGGAGGAAAGCACATGGAGGGAGGCACTTGGCATCCCTCGCTGACGACAGCCCTGTCTGCAGCTGACTTAGGAGCAGTGCCTACTTGTGCCAGTTCTCGTGCAGAGCAGGTGAACAGGACAGTGTTCCTTGCGGCACTGACTTCTGTCCTACTGCTACATTCCTTTCTGGAGTGCAAGCAACAGAAGCAAGGCCTAGAAACAGTGCAGAATTAAAATAAAACAACCAAACAAACCAAAACCAAAAAACAAGGCCGCCTGTTGACCTGCACTTCTCTTTGATCTCTGCTAAGGCTCATGTGCCTTCTTTCTCTTCTCTTCCGTGATGATAGCGGTGTTGCTGCTACAGCAGGATTTTTATTTGTTCAGTCCAGGAGACTCCTGAAATTACGAGATAACAGTACAGATACGATTGGAAATAAAAATAAAAACACAAAACCAACCCTAAAATCCTTCTCAGTTGTGTTTCTGTTAACTACAGTTGAGGCAGCATCCAAAATACCTGTTTTATTACTACTAGATGCGCTTGATGAAGCGCTTAATCCCCTGTTTCTCATTCTTTAGCTACCCTCAGCTTACTTATGCTTTCCTACCAGTAGCTGGCTTGAGGAAAGGCTGCACAGCCAGGCTGAGGTGGGCTGAGGAGAACTAAAGCTCCTTATATTCCAGAACACCTAATACACTCACTGCAATGTTAAAAATGCTAGCACATACAAATTTTGCTGAGATTTACAGGCACTATGTGGAGATTATGTGCAAAAGTCTGCAGGGTTTTTTTTTTTTTTCCTTTGGCATTGCTCTTAATTTATGAAATATATTTCTTGCAAATATAAAGCATTCTTTGCCTCCAAAAACTGAAGAAAACTACAAAAAAAGTTAAAGTAGATGAGAATAATAAAATGAATGGCTTAGGGGAAAAACAAACAAACAAACAAACAAACACCACCTTAGTCTACCAGTGGAAAAACAGAAACTATGAAAAAAGTCCAGCAAGTATCACTGCCCAGAATAACCCCATGCTTTCTGCATCAGCTTTTGTTCTTCAGAAGTAATTTTCCACCAACAGAAAGAAGACATTTTGCATGATGTGCCAGGATCCTGGGGGAAGGAAAAAGAAAAAAAGTTGGAATGCTTGTCTATTTTAACCTGGAAGAAAACTCACAAAGTCAATCTGGGAAGAAGTATCAGAAACAGAAGTCTCTAGTGACAGAGAGAAATCCCGGAAGATTTTGTATCACAAGAGAGGAGGTCTTGTTTGCAAGTGACAGTGCAGTGAGGGCAGCAGTTCACTGCAGATGTGTCTTTCTGTTGCCCATTTGAAGTCGGTTGCCAAATCTTCACGTGGGATGTCGCTCCATAGAACTACTCGCGCTCTGCTAGGAGCCAGGACTGCCTCTGCAGTCAGAGGAGAGAGGCTCTTCCACAGGGCCTTCAGCAAGCCACAACTCACAGAATCACAGAATCACAGAATATTAGGGATTGGAAGGGACCTCAAAAGATCATCTAGTCCAATCCCCCTGCCGGAGCAGGAACACCTAGATGAGTTCACACAGGAAGGCGTCCAGGCGGGTCTTGAATGTCTCCAGAGAAGGAGACTCCACAACCCCCCTGGGCAGCCTGTTCCAGTGCTCTGTCACCCTTACTGTAAAGAAGTTCTTTCTCAAATTTAAGCGGAACCTCCTGTGTTCCAGCTTACACCCATTACCCCTTGTCCTATCATCGGTCGTTACTGTGAAGAGCCTGGCCCCATCCTCCTGACACTCACCATTCAAATATTTATAAACATTAACTCGGACCCTCCTGGCTGGTGCCTGGGTGGATGGAGCCTGGCGCTGGACCTGCCCTTGCCTCTCTCCTCCGCACCCCAGGAAACCCTCCAGCCTGAAGCACTTGGATTGAGCATCCAAGTGTAGGTATGTGAATACTTCCATGAACTAATGATGATGAGGAAGGACTCCAGTGACTTACTCTTGCATTAAGGGTGTGACCAAGCCAAGTATAGAGAAGTACATGGTGGCAGCGGAAAACGGGCGCAGAGCGAGGCTGCGTTTGTGCCAGGAAGGCCGAGAGAACACCGAAGCTGGCTGTACCTGCCAGCTTAGCTGAGGGGCTGTTCTGGGCTCTGCTCCAAAACTAGCCTGGCACAGAAGTAATGACGTAAGCTCACTGCCCTAAAGATAGGAACCACCAGTTGAGATGTGCTTGGCCTGTAAAAACATCTTCCTAGGAAAGCAGTAGGTCATGCCTTGGAATCCTTAGTTACATGAACATGGAGGAATTTAGCTACATGGAGTAATTCTCTACCAACTGTATGGACAAAGGGTGAAAGAAAAAGTAAGGCTGCTTCTGCCTAGGATTCACAACCCTGAGGTTCAAAGCCATTGCAAGTGCTACCTGTAACTCTTTCTTCATTCACTTAAACCACGGTCAACAGAACTTGGCTTGAATAGCACTAGCATGAGTTGTCCTTGTGGTAGTTCAGAGAACAGAGAAGAACTCTCACCCAATGTTAACGTTTAGCTCGTTTTCTGCTTCTCAGATTTGCTGCTGGAGGACTGTCCCTTGGCCTAAAGAGCAAGAGAAGCGTGAGACAGTAAGAAACTATGAACTAAGCTACAATCTAAAATAAAACAACTCAGAACATGAAAAAATACATCCTTATGAAGAGGAGTTACAATCCACCCCCCCCACCCCCAACATGCCATCAAAAATTGTAAGACCATTCTTTGTGTTGTTACACAAAAAGCATACGTGGCAATTTCATCATAAAGAAAAATCCCATCACTTGAGATGTGAACCAGAAGACTTCCAGAGCAGATGTTAACATCTGGCTCAGGCATCCACCTGCATATATGTTGTGAGAACAACGCGGTGGGAAAAGTTTCCCCTTCACCTAAATAAATTTTCTGTACTTCTGGATGACAAAAGCCAAGCCTTTTTTTTTTTTTTAGTAGGAAAAAACCCTGCCTTCCTTTTCCCACCAGATGAATTCTGCATGCTTATTTATGAACATATGTAGGTTTTCATTCATTTGTTAAAAATAAATTATGATAGTAACTTGAGAAAAGAATATGTGGCTTAAGGAGCACATTCTAATAACTTGTAGAATGCTGTTCAAAACTGTCCAGAGAAGACAGCAGTGATGGGCATCCCGAGGAAGCTATAGGCCTCTGAAGTGTGACTCTTAGATAAGCACGTACAGGAATGAGATGCCTGTTCAGCATACACTGAGCCCCCCACAGAAGACCACACTCTGAAAGAAACCTACTTTAGCCCTCATTTCTTCCACGTTTCCCCTGACATAGACAGGTGCTTTTGTCTTCTGTACATGCTTTACTAAAATGCGACAAGTTCAACCTACTGGTGCCAAATTCTCCCCTACGTAATATGCATGCAATACGAATCTGAAGTCCCATTGCCCATCCTTCACATTTATAGTGTATGGTAACCATGACTGTCCATGTTATTATATGCAGGTTTCTACCGTTTTAGGGTCTTTGGGTTTTCCTTTATCCTTTGGGGTTGGTTGAGTGGCGATGGTTTCCTTTCCACTTTTGTCCTACACTCCAAAGAAAAAAAAAAAATACAGTTACAAACAGAACAGAGAACCTGATAGCTCCTACTATGACATCTGCCATAACACATTAGCTTCTGTACAGTTGGTCTGGTGGAAGAGAGGTCAACGCAGGGCGCGTGCATGTAATTAGTGCCCTTAGTCCACAGCAAGCTGCAATATGGAGCCTTGTTTAATACTGGGGAGCCTGAGGCCCCAGAAAGCATTCACAGATAAAAAAGCTGGTGCATATGGACAGGTTTTGTATTTACTACCAAGTACTAGTGTTGCAGCAGCAGATTTAGCTTGGAAGTTCATAACCAAAGAAAACAGCACTTAAAACACCAAGAGTTTGTCTTAAGCTGCCTGAGGATTTGGTGTAAAGATAAGCACTTGGGGAAGCATGGCAGTGGTCAGAAGAGCTTTTGGCAACACAGCTATTTCCTCCCAGGAACTGCACAGAATCACAGAATCGTTTCATTTGCAAAAGACCTTTGAGATCGACATCAACCGCAAACCCAACTTTGCCAAGTCCACCTCTAAACTGCGTCCCTTGCAACATATCTACACACCTTTTAAATCCCTCCAGGGATGGAGACTCCGCCACTGTCCTGGACAGCCTGTTCCAAGGCTCAACAACCTTTCTGTTAATACATTTTAAATAATATTCAATCTAAACCTCCCCTGGTGCAACTTGAGGCCGTTTCCTCTGGCCCTGTTGCTAACAAGTAACAGCTGGGGAGAAGACACCAACTCCTACCTCTCTCCACCCTCCTTGCAGGGACTTGGACAGAGCCAGAAGGTCTCCCCTCAGCCTCCTTTTCTCCAGGCTCAACACCCCCAGTTCCCTCAGCCGGGAACTCAGCACACTTGTGCTCCAGACCCTTCCCCAGCTCCGCTGCCCTTCTCTGGACACGCTCCAGCACCTCCAGGTCCTTCTTAGAGTCAGGGGCCCAACACCGAACCCAGCACTCAAGCTGCGGCCTCACCAGTGCCCAGTGCAGGGGGAAGAGAACTTCCCTGCTCCTACTGGCCACACTGGTGCTGATCCAGGCCAGGATGCCCTTGGCCTTCTTGGCCACCTGGGCACTCTGCTGACTCATGTTCAGCCGCTGTCCACCAACCCCCCCAGGTCCCTCTCTGCCCAGCAGCTCTCCCCCCACTCCTCCTCAAGCCTGAAGCTGCCGGGGGTTGTTGTGACCCAAGGGCAGGACCCGGCACTTGACCTTATTGAACCTCATGCCACTGGCCTCAGCCCATGGATCCAGCCTGGCCAGATCCCTCTGCAGAGCCTCCCGACCCTCCAGCAGATCAACACTCCGACCCAGCTGGGTGTCCTCTGCAAACTGACTGAGGGTGCCCTCGATCTCCTTGTCCAGATGGTTGATAAAGATGTTGAACAGAACTGACCCCAACACTGATCCCTGGGGAACACCACTCGTGACCAGCCACCAACAGGATTCAACTCCAGTGACCACCACTCTTTGGCCCCAGACATCCAGCCAGTTTTCCACCCAGAAAAGAGTATGCCTGTCCAAGCTGTGAGCAGCCAGTTTCTGCAGGAGAATGCTGAGGGAAACAGTGTGCATTGGTTGATTTTCCCCGTGGCAGCCCTCAGAGTGCTGTGTTTTGTATTGTTGGCTCGAGGGGTGTTGATAACACCCCAGTGTTTTGGTTACTGCTGAGCAGTGCTCCCACAGCACCAAAGCTGGCTCTCCAACATTTCTCCTGCAGTAGGCTGGGGTTGGGGAAGGTCTTGGGAGGGGACACAGCCACAACAGCTGACCCAGACTGACCAAAGGGATATTCCATACCATGAGATCTGCTCAGAAATGAAAGCAAGGGGAATGGAGGGGGAAGGGGGGGCATTCATTATTTCCATTTGTCCTCTGGGGTAACCGCTACGAGTATGAAGCCCTGCTGCCCGGGAAGTGGCCAAACATCGCCTGCTGATGGGAAGTAGAGAATCAATATTTTGTTCTTTTGCTTCTGCATGCACAGCTTTGCTTTGCTTCTATTAAACTGGCTTTGCCTCAAACCACGAGTTTGGTTGGGGTTTTTTTTGTGTTCCATCTTATTTTCTCCCCTCGCCACCTTGCTGAGGAGGGGGGTGATAAGAGCGGGCTTTGGTGGGCATCTGGCATCCAGCCAGGGTCAACCCACCACACAGTGTCAGAGGCTTCACTGAAGTCTAGGCAGACAACATCCACAGCCTTTCTCATCCACTAAGCAGGTCACCTCATCACAGAAGGAGATCAGGTTGGTCAAGCAGGACCTGCCTTTCATGAACCCATGCTGACTGGGCCTGATCACCTGCTTGTCCTGTATGTGCTGTGTTATGGCACTCAAGATGATCTGCTCCATAACCTCTGGCACTGAGGTCAGTCTGACAGGCCTGTAGTTTCCTAAATCCTTCTTCTGGCTCTTCTTGTAGATGGGCATCACATTTGCCAACCTCCAGTCAACTGCTACCTCCCCAGTTAGCCGGGCTGCTGATCAGTGATGGGAGGTGGCTTAGTGAGCATTTCCACCAGCTTTCTCCATATCCTTGGGTGGATCCCATCCAGCCCCACAGACCTGTGTGTGTCTAAGTGGTGTAGCAGGTCACTAACCATTTCCACTTGGATTACAGGGGCTTTGTTCTGCTCCCCATCCCTGTCTTCCAGCTCAGGGGGCTGGGTACCCAGAAAACAACTGGCTGTACTTTTAAAGACTGAGGCAAAGAAGGCATTAAGTACCCCAGCCTTTTCCTCAGCCTTTGTCACTAAGTTTCCGCCCACATCCAATAAAGGATGGAGATGCTCCTTAGCCCTCATTTTGCTGCTCATTTATTTATAGCAACATTTTTTGTTGTCTTTTGCAGTAGTAGCCAGACCAAGTTCCAGTTGGGCTTTGACCCTTCTAATTTTCTCTCTGCATACTCTCACAACATCCCTGTAGTCCTTCTGAGTTGCCTGCCCTTTCTTCCAAAAGTCATAAACTCCATTTTTTCCTAAGCTGCAGCCAAAGCTCTCTGTTCAGCCAGGCTGGTCTTCTCGCCCACCAGCTCATCTTTCGGCACACAGGGACGACACGCTCCTGTGCCTTCAAGATTTTCTTCCTGAGGAATGTCCAGCCTTCCTGGACCCCTTCGCCCTTCAGGGCTGCCTCCTAGGGGGCTCTGTCAACCAGGCTGCTAAACAGGCCAGTCTTTCCTCTGGAAGTCCAGGGTATCAGTTCTACTGACTCCCCTCCTTGTTTCTCCAAAAAATCAAAAACTCTTGTCATTTCATATCACATCACCCTCTGTTCACAAACAACAGGTCCAGCAGGGCACCTTCCCTAGTTGGCTCACTCACCAGCTGGGTCAGGAAGTTCTCTTCCACACACACTGCAAGAACCTCCTCAACTCTTTCCTCTCTGATGGACTGCATTTCCAGCAGACATTTGGTAAGTTGAAGTTCTCCACAAGAACAAGGGCCACTGGTCACCGGAACTTATGACAGATACTTACAGAATATCTCATCTGCCTCTTCATCCTGGTGGGGTGGTCTATAACAGACTCCCACCATGCTAGCTGTCTTGTTGGCCTTCCCCCTGATTCTTACCCATAAACACTTGACCCTTTCATAACCATCATCAAGTTCTTGACAATCAAAACACTCCCTAAGGCACAGGGCCACCTCACCCCACCGTACCCTTCCTTGCCTACCCCCTCTGAAGTATTTACAGCCATCCATTGCAGCCCTCCAGTTGTGCCAGTCATCCCACCATCTTCCCATGATGGCAACTGTGTCAGTCTTCCTGCTGCACAGTGGCCTCCAGCAGCTCCTGTCTGTTGCCCACGCCATGTGCATCGCTGTAGGCACATGTCAGTTGGGCTGCTGATCCCGCCACACCTTGGTGGGGGTAGAAGCCCAAATTCCCATGTGACCATTCTCAGGCACTTCCATGGTTTCTGACACATTAAAAGCCCTGGAGCCTTTGCTGTCACATGGCTCTCCATCCCCTCCCTGCCTCCACTGAGAGGGCAGACCGACGGACCTCGCTAGCACAGCACCCCTCAAACACTGGAGTGCCACCCCCAGGCTCATCTCTAGCGAGCCTGGCTCCACCCCTCTCCCCCTCCAAACCTGGTCTGAAGCTCTTTCAGCAAGCCCTGCTAACTCCTGTGCAAGATCTTCTTCCCCTGGCGAGATGGGCGCACCCCGTCTTCGCCAGCAGCCTCGGTGTGGTGTAAACCGACTCACGACCCAAAAACCCAGAACGCTGCCGGTGACACCAGGCTCAGAGCCAGGCATCCATCTGCTGGCTCTGCCTGTTTCTTCCCTCATCGTTCCCTGCAACTGGAGGTAGAGAGGAGAACATGGCTTGTGCTCCTGACCCCTTAAGCAGTGTCCTGGTTTAGCTGAAATAGAAGTGGGTTTTCTTTTTTTCATCCCAAGGTCCCGAAGTCTCCCTTGATTGCCCTCGTACTTCTTGCTGCAAATTCATCTGTTCCAGATTTCCACCTGGAAGATCAATAACAGACAATAATCCGAGGGCTGTAGCAGGGCAGGAAGCTTGCTCTTCACATCGTTAACTGGGGCCCCAGGGAGGCAGCGGAATTCCCTGAGAAGTGGGTCTGGTCTGCACACTGGGCCTTCTGTTCCTTTCAGAATTGAACTTCAGTTTCAAAGCTGCTGCTTCTCTGCCTTGCAGGAGGGGAACAAACACAGCGTAAGAGCGCAGATCATCCCAAACAGCATTTTAAGCATGGACAAACTTAAGGCTCATGGCTGCCTTGCAGTCTCAGCTTAAGGAAGCTAATGTAGAATTTCACTTGGGAACTGCTTATGCTTCCACAGCTCAATCTGTCCAGGGCGTTTCATGTTTGACTGCTAATGTATCAGTCTGGTCAGAGATCAAAGATCTTGTAAATTCATGCTTTGTTTTTTCCCCTTCTCCTTGTGGAAGTAGGCAAGTCACTGCTGCAGGAAAAAGGGAGGGACGGGCTGGCAGGCGTCAGCAGCAGAGCAGAGACAACAGCAGCTGCTTTACCTAGCTGAGTACAAATCTGTGCACTGTTGTGCTGGTTTTGGCCAGAACAGAGTTGCAGCTCGCACAGGCCACGTTTTGGATTTGTGCTGGAACCAGCGTTGGTAACACGGGGACGTTCTAGTTCCTGCAGAGCAGGGCTTACACAGAATCAAGGCCTTTTCTGCTCCTCACCCTGACCCACCAGCGGGTGGTCTGGGGGTGCACAAGAAGCTGGGAGGGGACACAGCTGGGACAGCTGATCCCAAGTGCCCAAAGGGATATTCCATACCCAGTGACGTCATGCTCAGCATATAAAGCTGGAGGAAGGAGAAGGACGAGGGGGACGCTCGAGTGATGGAGTTTATCTTCCCAAGTCACCGTTAGGTGTGATGGAGCATTTCTTTCCTGCAGATGCCTCAACACCTGCTTGCCCATGGGAAGGAGTAAATGAATGCCCCAACAGGACAAGGGGCAATAGGCACAAACTGGAACAGAAGTGCCATCTGTAGATGAGGAAAAACTTCTTTCCTGTGAGGGTGCCGGAGCCCTGGGACAGGCTGCCCAGAGAGGGTGTGGAGTCTCCATCTCTGGAGATGTTCAAACCTACCTGGACACTTTCCTGTGCAACCTGGTGTAGGGAACCTGCATTGGCAGGGGGTCTGGACTGGATGATCTCCTGAGGTCCCTTCCAACTGCCATCATTCTGTGGTTCTGCAAATTCCTTGCTTTGCTTTTCCTTGTGCATGTGGCTTTTGCTTTAACTACTACACTGTCTTGAACAGTTAAGAGCAAGCAGAAAGCATGTCTGCCAGTGATTCCTCTCAAGTGCGGACCAAATCTCAGACCCCGGAGACTCATGCTCTTTTACAGCACGACTATCCTTTCTCAAACACCATCCTCGTGGTTGTCACCTCCAGATTTATGCAGCTTCCACTGCTAGTTCATTTCATGTAGCCTCGCACATGCAGCGCTTTGCTGGGAAAGTCTGGCAGCTGTTGTCAGCTGTGTTTAAGATGATTAGATGACAAAGAAACACTCCATTTCTCATTACAGGACCTCTCCACTCCATTCCTCCTTCTTTTCTTGTCAGCTCTACTATTTTCCCTAACACATATAAAACTCTTTCCTCCTCCTAGCATTTCTTGCTGCAAAACCCTCTTCAACTGTGTCTCAGTTACAGCCCACAACTATTGCTAGGTAGTGTGTGGAATCTTTGAATAAAGATTTCTCAGCCTCTCTACATTTTTTAAACACTCTGATTGGTACAAAAAGTATTACCACAATTCTCTGCTCATCTCACTTCTCCAAGCCTGTCTTACCTCTCTAAAGGACCCTAAATACCACACACCTTCCTTCCTCTAAATATTTAGTATAGAGCAAGAGGCATCAAACTTCCATTACAGTAGTAAGACAATCGCTACATCTGGACAGCACCTTCCAAAGAGGCTAGCTCCAAACCTGAACTGAGCTACTGCAAAGAAAAGTGAGGAACTTTCACGGAGTAATGACAAACTCTTTATTCTGAAAAATTATTAGCAGAAAATGTCCTACCTTTGAGCGCTGTGGTGTGGCAGGAGCCTCCGCACAACTATCAAAGTCGCCTGATAGGGCATCAATAGCTGCAGACTCCTCAGCAGGCTTCTGCAATAATTTTAATTCTGAAGTCACACAATATGCAATACTTCCCACAGTCAAATTAGTGGTTCAGGAATTTCTGCCTGCTTTAATTATCTTTTTCCTAAAGAAACCCAGTCCTGAGCTCTACACATCTGTTGGAACAGAGATGTCCATTTGAGGTTTCCAAGATATACAACGTCTTTGAATACAGGACCTGAACATTCAAAGTGCAGTTGTGCATAAAAACTGCAGTTATTGTGAAGAGTTAATCTTCACAAAAGTTTTACTGTCCACACTGGTGCTATTATCTACTGCATATTCAACAGCATTTATGAGAATCTGCAATGAATCAATCACACCTCGAGCCTCCAATGACACTACTTTGGAAAAAAGATCAGAGCACACAGCGTGAAACAAACACTCAACAAAAATATCATGAATGTTACCTTGTGTTCTTTGTGTTTCACATCATCCTTTGCTGTTGGCTTTACTGGTTTACCCTGAGGAAGGAGAAACATCACATCAGCATTTTGAACTGGTCAGAGGAGTTCTAAGACACAAATACTTAGGCATGACACTAGGAGCTCACAGATTACCAAGGAAGTTGCACTGCTCTGAACTAATTTCTCTACTATTTCTCATGCTACCTATTCCAAGTCAGTTCATGTTGTGTTTTCCTGCTCTGTTACTTTGACTAAGTCTGTGATACCATCTTTCTGTCCTGCTACTCTACTGAAAAAGGCAGTTTCCTGATCCACAAAAGATCAAATCACTGCCAGAGCGGTCACTTGCTCTACCGAATGGCAGTCTCACAGGGCTTCAGGTACACCACCAAGGTGATACCTCTACCTATACTTGGTCCCCAAACGTGGAACAAAACTACTTGGAACTAATAAGCACTATTAGCCACAGTTTGCAACTATCTCCTGTGCATGAGCAGACTATAAAGCCAAACTGTTTAAGGACAGACACCCTATTTTTTCTCCTGGTGATCTGGAGCAACTAAAACACCGAGCCAGTGTAACTGGAGTCTATACTGCTAAATCTCCAGGATGCTGATTGCTACTGGGTGGTTCAAAGCCATTTATTTGATCAGATTTCCCAATTTAAAAAAAAAAACAAACTACTTTTTTTTCTTCCCCCTCTTTTTTTTTTAATACAGAGCGACTCTAAGTGTAGGTTATTTAGCTGTTTAACTCTGACACATAAATACAGTACACACTTACTCAGCTTCCCTGTTCTCTCCAGGGTTCTAAAGGGAACAAACTGGCTCATATACACAAATTTCTGATGTTGTAATAACATAGCTAAATAAAAACTAACAAAGCTTCTCCTTACCTGCTCACCTGTCACCAGAATGTTTCGATAGTCTGGTGGGATGGTATCATCTCTCTCTCCAAGTTTGTCTCTGTGTTCAGATTTTGCCTTTTCCTGAAAGCATTCAATTTTTTAACAACTATAATACTTATGTTAGAAATAATAGCAAACAGTAAGCTGGAGTGCTCATTCAGTGTAGGACAGATGTCTTTTTTGAATTTCAAATTTTAAAACTACCAGAAAAAACCCCAATATATTCATTTCACTATGAGGTGTGTTTCACGCCTGAACATTTCCAAATGACAAGCTCTCAGTAAGTGTACACATTTAATAAGTTAAACAGATAAACAGTTAAACTGATATATACACGGCAGCATCTCAAGATAAAAGAAAAAAAAAAAAAAGAAGTTATGTCAACTTTCAGTTGTGCTTTCAACAATATGACTAAAAGGAGTAATTTCACACTTCTGCATCAAATCCAATCCATGCACTGTAGCTTTAACACGACGCTGACGTCCTTGCAATGTCTTACCTGCGAATGCATGTGGGCACCTTTAGCACAGCCCAGGGCACTTATCCACCTCACACCTCACATTCTGACTGAGAGTGCCCTACACTCCTCACCAGACATAGAAGCCAGAGTCAGTTCCAAATCCAACAGAAGGCAGAGCACTACAAGCTCCTGAAAACTGCAGCAAGAGGGGAAACGTTCCTTCCACTATGTTTATCCTTCAATTTATGCTCCTTTGATTTCTGGTAAACAAACCAGAAACAGGCCAAACAAAACACCTGCTTTAGATACAAGTAGATTTTTAAGCATATTGTTGAAGAATACTTTTGCATTTGTTAACACAGACATTTTAAGGGACTCTTCTGGGAGTGTTTTTGAATCCAGCAGATGCATTTTTCCATGCCTTTGTAAAGAACAGCACATGAGAAAAGATGTGTTCCTCCAGCTCCACTGAAGCACAGGAATTCCTGGGGTCTCACACATGCAGCGTTCACTCCCTTGCTATGGCAAGGGACAATGCTACCCAGACTGGAGAAACCTGTTCCTGTGGCAGCCAACAACCTCCATGCTGGGGCCTGGTCTGAGATCAGAAATATCCTTCTGGATTCCAGCCTACATTTACTTATGGGCAGCTTACAGTGGCTGTTTTGCCTCAGTAATGTCCTTATGTACCTTAAGTATTTCAGTTTGCAATTTACTATCACTACTACTACTACTACTACGACACAGAAATGCATCTGATCTTCTTATTAGCAGAAAGTTCATTATACAATTCCAAGAAGAAAGACTGAGTGACTGTTTGTTTGGTTGATTGATTGGTTTGTTTTCCCCAAAACTGCACAAGTTTCAGGACGTCTTTTGTTACCTTCACTTTATCCACAACTGGTTTGTTCTCATCAGGGTCAGGTTCCCGCTGGCCCAGGGAATCGGAAAGGAGATCCAAGGCTTCATCCATCTCTTTTCCTCCCTAACGAAGTACAAACAAATCAGTGAACACAAATCAGCTGGAAAAAATAATTTAATTCATCAGGCTAATATAAGCACTGACTAATGAACTCTCAGCTGCAGTGAACAATGAACAAGCCTCTCTCCCTTTGTAATTATGATGTAATGCAATAGCTGAGGACAAAAATTACAAAATAGTGCTACAGAGAACGTAATTTTAAGCAGGGGTTATGGAGTTTATCTTCACAGCTTTTTCGTTACACATAAGCCTAACTGATGTAATGAATACAGTTCTAGAGAGAGATTGTTTCTTGGTAATTGCCATTCATTAGGCAGACATCATTATCACTGCAGATTAGCTGCTAAACAGTGTCAATCTGAATTAAAACATTTCATCTTCACAATAGGTGTGGTCTTTTGCTCATTCACCCCAGTTTTATTCAAACACGGGTTAGAAAAAAAAGCCCTTAAAACCAATTAAAACCCACGTGGGCAAAGCTTTATATTCCCCTTCCAATTTAGGCTGGAAACACAAGAAGAAGCTCCCGCTGCACCTGCCAAAATGGAGACAGAAGGAGATGTGCAACACTGCCACTAAATGTAAGGAAGGTAAGTTCTCCTGGTGTGAAAAGGAGGTGAGGGCACTGCCTGTTTCCCCCTTAACCTCAACCTCCCCCTTTGATAGGCTTAATAGATGACTTTGCTGCTATGATGATGACTATCACTATTTCAAATGTTCTCTGTAGCTAACCAGGAAAAGAAAGGTGTGGTTCAGTTAAAGGCCCAAGCCTACAAATGAAACCACTTGCACATGGGTAAGTCCCTTCATCGACCCATGGAAAGGAAATGCACGTATCCTGTGATGTCCTCAGTAACTCTGGAGGAATCAGCACGGGACTAGGCGCTCTCTCATCCAAGCGCAGGTGAGGAGGTTTCAGAGGCAGGCTGAAATATGACAGTGAGCAGAACTCAAAACAAAACGGGCAGACGGGTCTTTGCAGGCAGGGGAACATCAAGTGTCCAGAAACTCACACATTTTTTCCCAGAGGGAACATTTTCTTTCCCCCCCAAGAATCACTAGGAGCAAGAAATTATTTAACTTTGCAACAGTCTATATTGCTAAAACTGGTGAGGCCGCAGCTCGAGTGCTGGGTTCATTGTTGGGCCCCTGACTCCAAGAAGGACATGGAGGTGCTGGAGCGTGTCCAGAGAAGGGCAACGGAGCTGGGGAAGGGTCTGGAGCACAAGTGTGCTGAGTTCCCGGCTGAGGGAACTGGGGGTGTTGAGCCTGGAGAAAAGGAGGCTGAGGGGAGACCTTCTGGCTCTGTCTAAGTCCCTGAAAGGAGGGTGGAGAGAGGTGGGGGTGGGTCTGTTCAACCAAGGACCAAGGGACAGGAGAAGAGGAAATGGCCTCCAGCTGTGCCCAGGGCAGTTGAGATTGGATGTGAGGAAGAATTTCTTTGCTGAAAGGGTTCTGAGGCATTGGAAGGGGTTGCCCAGGGCAGTGGTGGAGTCCCCATCCCTGGAGGGACTGAAGAGTCATGTAGACGTAGTGCTGAGGGACATGGGTTAGTGGGGACTTGTCAGTGTTGGGTTCATGGTTGGACCTGATGAGCTTAAAGGGCTTTTCCAGTTGAAGCAATTCTGGGATTCTGTAACAGGCCAGATAATGCTCTCATTTATCTTCTTTACTCAGGTCTTAGGTTCAGATACACTAGATTAGGCTAGAATAGTTTAGTTGGAAGGGACCTGAAATCACCATCTAGTCCACCTGAGTGACCACTTCAGGGCAGACCAAGAGCTAAAGCATGTTACTAAGGGCATTGTCCAAATGCCTCTTAAATACTGACAGGCTTGGGACATCAACTGCCTCTCCTGGAAACCTGTTCCAGTGTTTGACCACCATCTCGGTGAAGAAATGTAGATCCTGGATAAGGATCTTCACAAAATGTTGCTTACTGAGGTAGAAGCTGGAGGAGCTGCTGAGTGCACTGAAGAAACTGTAGCAGCAGAGATAACATCTGAGGAATCTGCAGGCTTTTTACCCTCCTTGGTTTTCTGAAACAAGACACAGCATCATTACTGCGGACTAACAGAAAAATACACATCAAATTCCATTCATCTGAAATGCAGTGCCCATGCAGTTTATTTCTACGACTTAATTATTCTTAGAAGCTCTAGTTATTTCAGGCTGAAACCCCTTTGTGAGAAGCACTATGCAACTGTTTGGCATCTCAGTTTGCTGATGTTCAATCTTCCATCTCAACTACTAGGTTAAACCCTGGCACAGCTTAAGTCAGAGGCAGGATTTATGTGACTTCAGAGGAGCTCAGATTTCATCAAGGCCACCTGTATTCCTAAGTAACACTTGTAAAAGTCTCAAGTGCAAAGCATTACTTATGCAAGCAAGTGGTAAAAAGACACGACAACTAACTTTTCTATTTTTTTGTAATTATTAAAGTCCTCCTCTCTCTTCTATTAATTTATTGCAAAAAAATTTTAACACTTATAATTACTGAATTTTATTTAAGAATGCTTACATAAAACTTTAAAGGAAATAAATAAAATATCAAGATTATAAAAAACAATTTGAACCTACAACAAACCTTCACATATCAAATACTCACCTTTATTGCAGTTGGTGTAGGTAATGGTGCAGATGGGGAGAGAGAAGAGGAAAATCCTTCTGTCAAACCCTCTAAAAGATCATTTTCACTCATAGGCTATCATTAAAAAGGAAAAAAAAAAAAAAAGGCACCTAAGCTTTTTCATCTGTGAAGAAGTGAGCAGGTAACACAGCCAAGCTCCATTTTGAAACTGAAGACTGGGAAACCTTACTGACATTTGAGTAAATAATTAATGAATGAAACATTTGTTGGAATATTCACTTTTTTACCTGGGACTTTTCTTCAGGCTTTGCTAAAAGTGGTTTTCCATCTTTATCCTACAAAAGAAAAAGTCTCTGATATTAAACCAAGCAGTCCTGGAATGACCACGCAATCTAAGTACTCTGAGAGCATTCACGGAATGACAGATAGCGTTACCCAAGAAAACGATCTAACCAGTAACTTCCAGCATCTCCTGCTGCTATTCAAGGTGTCCTTGAAAAAAAATCCTGGTCCTGTAATTGACTCAGAAACATCTGAGTGCTGGCTGAAAAGGGATTCAGTGTGTGGGAATCTGAGCTTCCCTACTTCATGTTTCAAGTTCCATGGAAACAGCATAATTAATAAATAAACCTCCAGCTTCAAGACTGGTGACAATATTCCTGGATGCAGAGTCCAGAAAGGCCGCATCTTTTCACACCGGCAGCTGTGGCAGGTGTTGTGCAAGTCTGGGCTACACCAAAGCAACCCACTTAGGTCAAATGAGTTGGGTGGTGATGTTTATAAAAGAAAACCCAACGCTTCAAGATGCTACTAACAGCTTAGACCAATCCCAGTGTATCAAGTTCTAACATACAAACAGCTGAAGAAAGACTCCAGTGCACTAATCTCAGCTAAAATTAGTCTTGTGTAGGTACTTGCATCTAAACTGCTTCTGTGCCTGTGCAGGCATCTAATGACAGAC
Source organism: Caprimulgus europaeus (assembly GCA_907165065.1). The sequence goes on from OU015527.1 coordinate 48,232, forward strand.
ATCAGGTATTCAGAAACCACAGACCGGAATTTTTATAGTCTCTTAAAATGGCTGAAGCAAACACCAACATTTCAAAATGAAATGGCATTTCAGTTTCATCCATATATTCTGAGGAAGGAAAGGAAAGGGAAGTCAGGCTAAAACACCACATTAAAGAAATTACTTTTGCTTCTGTTAGTCTGTACTCTGGAGGAATTGTTTCTTCATCTTCCCCCAGTTTTTGGCGTCCTTCCTGTTTGGTTTTCTCCTACGAAGGCAAAATAAAAATAGTATTCATAAAACCAAAGAACTACATCCCAACAGACGTGCATATGAGCAAGCTTTTAAAGTCTTCAGTCTATCAATTCAAATCAGTCTGTCAATCCAACTACCAGCTAAAAATCTGATGCAAATGAAAAGAAACCCTTTCTCTTGAGAAAGCCTTCATTTCTCTGCTTGTTTCTTCCTGTGCATATCACAAGTAGCCTATTTCAACAAAGATCAACAGAGTTAAGGAAGCAGACAAGCACAGACCAATAACAAAATAGCATTACACCTCGGAGTCTCAATCTTTGGCTTTGTTTGAAACCCACTCCACAGCTACCTGTGGTCCATGCAAAGGAAAGCTGAACAGAAACACTAGTGGCCAATCAGTTCTTCCAAAAGGACTACTCCCTCCACAAGTTACCCTGGAAGATGACAGTGAAGCCAGCTGTGGGAACTTTTGTTTGGTAGAGTTCCAGCCCATCAGAAGAGCTGTCCTCTATTTTTAGCTCCACACAATACCATCTGGCTCGTGGTCTGAGGAGGCAAATGGGGGTGTTCTGACTGCAACCAAGAACAGTATTCCCCGAGAAAAAATACATATCTTTCAGTGACTTTGTTAAGGCTCCCTGTTAAAATAACAGAATCAGTGAAAAGACCAAAGTCTGATATATCCTTCCTAATTTAAATAAACAACTCATCATGCAGTTGGCTCCTTTTGAAAAAGGGCCAGACTGTATGTACCTCTGATGTGCATCTTATTTCTGCATTGGTCCAGCAGTAAGACACTAAGCAAATGCAGTTTTCAGAAGCTGAGTAGACTACTGTACTTTGTAAGAGACAAAACAATTAAGAAAACCTACTCGCTGTGCTGAAATCCTACTAGTACTTCCTAAGCAGAGAACAACTGATTTCATAAGTAAATGTTTTTTCTAAAGAATCTGAAAATATTGTCTCCAAATGGGTTCTAGCCTGAGTAAACACAGTAACAGTGAAGAGAATTACATCGAAAGTTGATCTGTGGAGGTCTGATTGTTTCTCTACCTTAACTTTGTCCACAGCAGGTTTCTTTTCGGCTGGATCAGGCTCCCTCTTTCCTAGGCTGCTGGACAAGGCTTCCAGTGCTTCATCTGCCACGTGACCAACCTGTAAGGATACCAATACTGTCAAAAACAAGTCTCAGTTTTGAGTTCAGCTGCAGCTGAAGAAACCTGTTCATATACTACCACTGCCAGCCACACATTACTTACAGTAAAAATTGAGAAGTAAACTAAAAAATGGTAACGTATCTCTCCCTAATCATTTTTGTATTCTTGGGATCTCCTGAGTTCCAGGCACGGGCCACCTGTGACAGGGGTTGCTCTGTAAGCAGGCTTCTCCTCTCCAAGGACTTACTCGCAGCTACAGTGTTCTACAGCTGAGTTTTTGTTTGCTTTTTTGTGTTTTAATACAAGCATATATATTGCAAGAAGAGATGCAAGAATATCAGCCATCAATGCAATCTTCTGAAATATTCAGCAGGACAATTATGACTTTTTGGTAGAATTTGTCTTTTCCTGCAATATCTTCCAAGTTCACAAACAACACCCCTTTTAGAGCATTAAGAGGTAGAGTAGACCACAAGAACTGCCAGTTTGAGTTCCTCTAGCAAGAAGGTCACTGACCTTCCCCATTCAGCTTGTGCTCGACTAGATTTTTCTTGAAAGCACTCAGCCTTTGTGCCTTACTTCTATGGAGGAAGAACATGGAATACTGCAATAAGCATCTTGACAATATGCTATACATGCATAAACGAAGCACTGAGTTTTGTTTTAGCTCCAGGTAAGACTACTCACTGAAGACACAGCTGATGGAGCTGAAGACTGCACAGTGCAAGCTGTGGCACGAGGGACTATTTCATCCTCAGTAGCTTTTGCAGACACAGGATCTGAAGACTTCTGAAACAGAAAAAGTACACTGCATTTTGCTGAAGATGCTCAGAAGCCCAAAATGTACCTGTTAAGTGGCTTGCTATATATTTTTTTAAATAAAGCACAAAACAAGGAAGAAAAGTCTAAATGTGAAGGTACAAGCTTCTCAATTAAGGCCTAAGTGCCCATACTGCATGCTCCACTGAAGGCAACAGCAGGGGGAAAAACAGAAACAGAAGAAAACATTTTTCTTGAAAGAACAGTAGCATTATCCAGTCTTAGCAAAACTATCAGCTCCAGCATCTGCTGTGAACTGGAAAGACGTACTTTGGATGTGCTGCTGGGCTTCGGTGGTTTGGATTGTACTGCAGGCTGTGCAGGGCAGGCAAAGTCTTTTGAAAATTCATCAACAAGATCAGATTCACTCAAAGGCTGCAAAAAAGGCATACATGGTACAGGTGACTCACTGACTCAATTTATTTTTTCCAAGAATTACATTTCAGCTACTCAGAAAGCAGGAAAAACTTTTGTAGCCTGCCCTGAAATACCCTTTCACATTCACGTGCAGCAAGAGAGCATGAATTTCACAGTGCACAAAATTAAGAAAACCACTTCTCAGAACAAACCAGTTACTTTGTTATCACATGTCAACATAATGAAGAGAATGTTATGTTCAATACTGTCTACAGGGCTACTAAGAAAGGAAAATGCAATCCCTTAATTAGAAAAAAAAAAAAAGAACATTAATATTTACTAAACAGCATTTACTGTAAAAGCAACATGCTTTTCTAATACTTCAAGTATAAATTCCATCTAGGTAGTGGAAAGTAGCACCATCACATTAGGACTCTCCCATTTAAATTTTTTTTCTTTTTTTCCAGCAGAAGTAGAGCTCCCTCTGAGGCTTGTGCACTGACTGCTGGCACTCTGTGATTTTCACTGCACATGTTTTAGGGAAAAGGGAGTAAGTGGCAGTTCTAGTTCCCTACTGTGCTGTCCATTACGATCTCTTGATATTGTGTGATCTAGTCCTATGAGATCTACATACTTCTGTGATCTGTTACTAATGCTCCTGGGATCCTTCAGACTACTGTTTACACCTAAATGTTCCCGTCTTTGCCAGCAGTGATTTCCATTCACTTGCTACGTGGAACTTAGTTGTTAGGGCTCATTCAGTCAAATCTGAAAGACAGAAGCTGACATTTCTGAAGGACAGTCTCTTCTTCTCCCTCCCACTTTCTTTCCTTTGTCCATCAGCATCCTTAAGTCTTTATGAAACATCTCATCAGATGAAGCCCAACTTTTCATGATGCCTGAATTCCTCCACTAAATCAAAAAAGCACCTAGGCAATAATAACTTTTTTCACAAAGGCAATGCCACTGCATGTGCTTCAAGGTTATGTTAAATGGAGGCCCAAACTAACAGAAGCCCCAGTTGAAATCAAGAAGGAAGAAGAACTTTGCATTCACCAGGAATCAAGGAAGAAGTGTGAGTGCTTGAAGGATTGTCAGCTATTGCTGGTTTTGGTTTCCCAGATCTAAATTACTGATGATACCCCAGGAACACTGGCAAAGCCATCTTGCTCAAAATTGCCTTCTTCTGATTCTAAACAGTGAAGTACTGCTCAGAAAAATACTGCAACATCTGACTTTTACACCCCTGTGATTCCCTAACTATTCAATTTATTTGTGCCTCTGATTCCTAGGGGTGGAAGAACACAGGAATACTCGTTCTTTTACTGACCACTTAATTCTTCTGGCACAAGGCCTCATGATTCTGAGCTCATCTTCTGCTTTGCTTTTGTACTGGACTTTAGACAATCTATGAACCAATCTCCCTTAATTCATGCCACGTTCCTCTTCCGGAGCTTCTCTTTTTCATGTGTGCCACCTCTTTTGTGCTCCCTGCGAAGCAGTAAGGCTTGTCTCCTAACATTAGTGCCTGGTGCCCTCAGAGCACAGCTGCTCTTCTTCCTTATGATGGGCTTGGCAGGAATTCCTTCTGTGCAGCTCTCCTACATCACCCACGCAAAGCGACTGCACGTCTAAGACCTGACATGAAAATGTAAAGAGACATCAAGTCTTTTCATTGCTGCCTTTGAACCCCCATATTTCCAGCTTGAATAATTTACATTTCTGCTAAAAAGGCACAGTGTCATTCTTGCTCAGATTGGTCCTGACCTTCACACTTGTTTCAGAAGAACAGGTTTTTTGCACTTTCCCAATTTCAGCAGCGCTCCTCAACTCCCAGCATTCACAAAGTGAAGCTCTCCGTTTCTTCAGGGCACAGTTCCTTTGATTTTCCTAATTTTTTTTCTTTCTTCCTGTGCATTTTCAATTAACCCTTGTAACTCTCTCTTTCAATCTTTCCAATCTATCTTGCACTTTCTAGGCCACAACGGATACTTCTTGCAAAGTCCAACTTGTTCTTTGCAATTAGGAGAATGCCCACGGCAGATTTTTCCTTCTTTCCTTCTTAGATTTGATGACTGATGAGAGGAAACTGTCATGAAAACAAAAAGATTTTCCTGCCTCCCTTCTCTCTGTCCTTGAATAGTTGCCTTTCTAATCTCCAGACCTTTTTCTCACCATTAGCTCTTCACTGACAGCCAGTGAATTTCACTTGACACTTCACATCAGCAGGTTTGGAGCAAGGAAGTAAACACAAAAGCAGACCAAGAGACTTACATGACACACAGAGAGAAGTGATGACAGAGTGGGAGAAAACAGAGTATCCTTTCACCCCTCCACCATATTGTCAGTTTGCTAACCTTAGGTTTTTCTTCAGCCTTTGGCAATACTGGTTGTCCATCTTTATCCTAAAAATAAAGTAAGTATTACTGACATTTTTCCATTGGTATAAGAAGTGCCATACTCCACAGTCACCAGCAAGATAATATAAAATAAAGATTAAATCAGTGACACAACAACAAGAATTCCCCTAAACAGGGGAGAATTCTTATATGGCCAGGTAAGTGGATAAAGAAAGCAAACGTGATGTCAGCACAATACAAAAGGGCCAAGAGACCAAAAAGTGTCCATTCCTATCAGTATCAATATGCAGCAGGAATTAATTCCACACCAAAACAGCAGGCATTCATCCCGTAGTAAAACAAGCTTTGAGAGCAAACCCAAACTTTTGCACTAGAACAAATAGGGGGTTAAATCCCAGCTCTGTAGTCCAGCAGTCTCAAAATCTGCTAAAACAAGGGATAAAACTGCTCCTTTCAAAACACCATGTTCACATTCAGCTGCAGCAAGGCCAGTTTATACAGCAGCCTTGCTAACATCAGTCATACTGATAGAACTGTCGCAAAACCCCTTAATTCTGAACTTTATGGAAAACAGCTCAGTTCTGTTGTTGTTTTGCTTAACCCTGAACAAATCTCCATCACTTGAAGCGAAAAGCTAAAAAAATTAGTGCAGTTTTCATACCATTTTACAAGGTTACCTGACAAAGCAATACCCAAGAGCACTTCTGTAAAGGGATGGATTTTACAACACTGAGGTTTGTTATTGGAAACAAGTAACACCACTCTTAGAGAAGGAATGGGTGACCTGGGTAGATCAGACCTTTGCTCAGAATGCCTGAAAAACCCAGTCATGCCCACAAAGGAAGGGAAGTAAACTAGAGAGACAGAAATCACCAGCAGGACAAAGCCAATGACGATATACTAGTTTTTCTTGTTTCCTGCACGCTCTTTCCCTCTCTGTGACAAAACAAAGTGTCAGATGCAGTGCCCTATTTACAAAGCAATGGAGAGATGAAAAACTTACCAACTCTGGTGTCAACCTGTATTCTGGAGGTATTGTATCATCACGTTCTCCCGTCTTTTTTTCTTTTTTCTCTTTAGCTTTTGTCTTAAAAAGAAAGAACAAAACAAAAACTCATGTAAAGAAGCTAAAACAGAAACTCAAAGGACACTCAACTTCACTATCACTGCTTCAGCCTATTGTTTGAAGAAGTATTGCTTCAGATAAAGTTATTCCATGTTAAGACGTTAAAATGCCTCAATTTATTCCTATCAAACTTCTGTGGTAAAATCAGCATGGCTTAAGAATCAATGCCATATGTGAATATGACTATATTGTTTTAAATTCTAAAAAATTTCAGACACTATTCAGAGCTGTAACTTTATGGCAGGTACTTTCAGAATTTCTGGAGTGTACAACATCCTCAGGTTCCCATGGATTTCATCCCTCTGATTACACAAGCCTTAATTCTGTATCATTTTCCATCACTCCTACTGAAACACAGCTTTTAATTCTCTGGAACTCCTTCATGAAGCAATGTGTCCACTAAGGTATCTGAAAGACCTGTCAGAATCTGCAACACAACATGCTCTTTTTTTGTCAAAATGGAGCTCCAGCGTTTTCTCTTGGCAACCAATGACTTTCTACTATTTCCCTGTCTTTTTTTTGCTCTGAGCTTTAAGTGTAGACAGGAAAATCATGGCTGTTAGTAAGGTCACAGGCAGAGTTTGCAAAACTAAACTACAAAACCAATGCTTAACATGCAAACACAAGGATACTGTTAAAATCTAACTGTTGAAGAAAAACAAAAGTCTTAGAAGACACAGCGAAAGGCAAGACCCAAATTAGAAAGATAAAGGGGTCTGATCAAAAAATAAGTAAATGCACTAAAATTCCCAAAAGGTTATTAAAAAAAAAAAAATCAAAGAGCAAATATGTGCAAAACAAAGGTTGCTATAAATTGTAGCCAGTGCTTGGGGAAAAAAACAGCTCTAGCTAACACAGAGAAAGCTGTATTTAGGCCTGCCTGTATAGCCAAAGGATATGCACATCCCTTTCCAGACCATCTTCCTATAGTCTGCTCTACCTCTGTCCACTCGGGTTTTCTTCATTTCTTCATTTTCTCAATCACATAACAGTCAGACATGTCTTAGGCTTTTGATACAAAAGTTGCTTTGTTATTATTTTACACATTTGAACAGTATCTAACAAGTAGGAATCGGAAAGCTGCCATACAAAGGAGTAAGATCATACCTCCGACACCTCTACAACAGGACCAGGATCTTCTTCAGGTTCAGGCTCAGGTCCACCAAGAGTATCAAGAAGAGCTTCCACCGCATCATCTTTCATTTCCTGTATTTCAGAGAATATGCAAATTTTTTCATTATTCCTTTAAACTGATACAGGTTTTACCTTATGTGTCTTTTATGCTGTATATGAAGCAAACAGCCAGCACCAGATGGGTCATTTCTGTTTGCCTTGACCTGACTTCCCTAACATCAGATTGCAGGATATGGCAAGTCACGTGAGAAGATTAGCACAGTCTAACCAAGGCATGTCTCCTCTTAAGGGTTGGGGGGGAAGAGATAAAAATAAAAAACCCCCCAAACAACCAAAACCCACACCAAAAATAGAAGCACAGTATCATATCACAAAATTGCCACATGCTGTGACACGGCAAACCCAGAAAGGTCACATTCGCTTTCTACAGAGGGAAAAAGAAAGGCTTGTAAAACAGAAGCAAATTACAGCATATCCAAGTTTTAAACACACCTCACATAGCTAAGAAAACACACACATTTCTCTATTGCCTCTAGTCAGAAGAACTACAGTCATTCTGCAGAAGTATCCAGAAGGAAAAGTCATCAGACCCATTAAGGCTGGATCTTTAAGGCACAGTGAAGAATCTGAGCAATGGCAATTCCTATTATTCCTGTCCTTTCTATGATGGTGTATTGGGTTTGCGTGGCAAGGTTTTGGTAGCAGTGGGGGAGGGGACATGGGGTGGCTTCTGTGAGAGAAGCTGCCAGAAGCTTCCCCCATGTCCGACCCGACACAGCCAATGCCAGCTGGCTACAAGAAGGGACCCGCCGCTGGCCAAGGCCGAGCCAATCAGTAACGCCTCTGTGATAACATAATTAAGAAAAAAAAAAGGAAGAGAGGGAAGAAAAAAAAAGCTGCACACTTTGCAGCTAGAGAGAGGAGTGAGAAGATCTGAGAGAAAACAACTCCACAGACACCAAGGTCAGTGAAGAAGGAGGGGGAGGGAATGCTCCAGGCGCCGGAGCAGAGATTCCCCTGCAGCCTGTGGTGAGGACCAGGGTGAGGCAGGCTGTCCCCCTGCAGCCCCTGGAGGTCCATGGTGGAGCAGATGACCACCTGTAGCCCGTGGAGGACCCCACGCCGGAGCAGGTGGATGCCCGAAGGAGGCTGTGACCCCGCGGGAAGCCCGCGCTGGAGCAAGTTCCTGTCAGGACCTGTAGCCCGTGGAGAGAGGAGCCCACGCCGGAGCAGGTTTGCTGGCAGGACTTGTGACCCCGTGGGGGACCCGCGCTGGAGCAGTCCCTTCCTGAAGGACTGCACCCCATGGAATGGACCCAGACTGAAGCAGTTCGTGAAGAGCTGTCAGTCATGGGAAGGACTCACACTGGAGAAGTTGGTGGAGGACTGTCTCCCGTGAGAGGGACCCCACGCTGGTGCGGGGGAAGGAGTCCTCCCCCTAAGGAGGGAGCAGCGGCAGAAACACCGTGTGATGAACTGACCCCAACCCCATTCCCTGTTCCCCTGTGCTGCTGGGGGGAGGAGGTGGAAAATCGGGAAAGAGATTAAGCCCGGGAAGAAGGGAGGGATGGGGGAGGTGTTTTAAGATTTGGTTTTACTTCTCATTCTCCTCTAATTTTGATTGGTAATAAAGTAAATTTGTTTTTTCCCCCAAGTCGAGTCTGTTTTGCCCGTGCCAGTAATTGGTGAGTGATCTCTCTCCGTCCTTATCTCCACCCACGAACTTTTAGTTATAATTTTCTCCCTCTGCCCATTTTGAGGACAGGGAGTGATAGAGTGGGCTTTGGTGGGCATCCGGCTTCTAGCCAGGGTCAACCCACCACAGATGGACAGCATTTACAACTGAAAACAAGGATGATAAGCATCTTTACAGAATCAGGCACACACAAAATATGACCTGTGCTTGTAAATTTGAATTGGAAGTTAACTAGTCAAAGAATGACTATGCATACCTCTTTTGCTCTTGTTTCCTTCTCCTTAGAAGGAGCTGAGGTCTTGACTGAACTGCCTGCTTGTGCTTGCACGATTTCTCCTTCCTTGCTGGGTTTCTTTTACAGAAGGGCAAAACCAGAGATTGGAAATTACAGGCAAATTTGCAAAAATAAAAAGAAGGGGAAAATAGTTAAGATCATTTCAAAGCAGAAGATAATAATGGCAAGATTTCCTTGCCATAAGGCACACAATGGCAAGAAACATATCAGTACCTTTGTCAGACTCTTCTTTTCTTCAGGAGAAGCAGTACCACAGGTAAAGCCAGACGACAGGGCCTCTGCGAGCTCATCATCTGTCATTGGTTTCTGAGCAAGAAATTGCAAACTAGGTTATGATTATTAAAGTGCAAGTATCAATGTTGTCAAACTCGGTTTAAAACTTGAGTGTGCGCCATGCTCACTCACACATTGACCTCATCAGCACATGTTGCTGTCACAGAAAATACAAAGCTATTTTTCCTCACTGGTTCATTTGTTTTTTAGATAAGCTTTTATTTTTCTCTGTTAAACTGATAAACAGTAATATTAAGCTGGCTTACAGAATTCCCTTGCTAAGAATAGAAATGCAAGTAATCTTTGCTAAAGATGTTATGAAGAGACTCCTGCATGCACAGCTACCTTTTTTTTCCTTTGTTGTTATTATGCCCAATATCTCTATGAGCATTTATTTGACTTGTTTCAGCTTCAGTCAGTGTCCTGAAAATTCCTACTTCCTTATTAGAAAACGAACTCTGCGAAGTTCTACTTAGTTTTACCTGTATCTATGTTATCTGGCACCCCACAGCCCTCTCCCACTTCCTGGCATTTTTGGAAGGCAGGCAACATGTCAGTTTTCCTAAGAAGCCAATGATAATCAGATTATTTCCACCTTTCAATATATATAAAAAAAAAGTCTTACTTCATCTCGTTCATCTGCTTTTGGTGGGACTCCATCTTTGCCATCCCCTTTGCTCTAAAATGAAATTAATCTTGTTGCAAATGCAAAGCAAAACCATGCAATTTGAAATAATGTTTTTTTAATTAACTGACTAACCTTCAACAATTTCACATACTCTGGAGGAAGGCTACCTTCCCGTTTACCCATTTCTTCCAAGTATCTTGAAGATATATCTTCCTGTGACAAGAATGCACACGTTAATGCTTTTGTACTCCTGTTTATTTCAATAAATGTCCAATGTAGAGCTATCTACAGTGACACTTCTGGAAGGAAAATACAGGGGTTGGCTACGTCAGAAGGCCAACCCTGGACCATGACCATACACTGTCTTTCAGAACCTAGTGTTGTGCACATGCATCTCAACCAGCTTCAACAGCACAACTCACCTAGCAGAATTCTGCCTCTCCATTGCCAGATTCCTTCTGCATTACCATAAGCCATTTTAGTGTCTCAGGCCATAACATGTATTGCAGACCCTAGACTGAATTGTAAATATTTATAACTGTGGCTGAGTACTGCACTGAGCCATTGAACTTGTAATTTTAATCCTTCCTATGCTATCTTCCTATTCTAGTACAGAAAACACAGGCTTTCTTCCCCAGATTCTGCATGTTTTACACTTTCTCAAGTAGAATAAAATCTCCCAGTTTGTTTGCGCTCTCTTATACCTCCATCACTGCCTTCTGTAAATTCACTGGAGACTATGCTTGGAAGTCAAGTCACAAAGCAACAGGCTTCCTTTGTTGACACTTTACCATTTTTTTACTGCAATACATCCAGGACTGGATCACTTCTGTATTATGGAAAACAACACCAAAATGCAACTGTGCAAACTCTGTTCTACCTCCCAGCAGGTCAAAACGACAAATACTGGATCAATGTAGCAGTGAGCAACTACAGACACAATGCAGAGATTAAGCTTCTAAAGCATAGTAACAAAAAATGCGAAATACCGTAACTTCTGGACCAGTGTAAACAGGACTAGTAGGCACATCATCTTCAGGTCCACCTAGGGTATCTATTAGGCTATCTAGTGCCGACTCATCCATACCAGGCTAAAAAGAAGCAGACCATTATAGAAGTTATCATGCTGTACAGAGGAAAAAAAAAAAAATCTCTGTCCTCTAGGGAATCTGTAGAAAACTCCTAGAAAGCAAACCAAAAGCTTTCCTTCAGTAGGTCCTTCCTTCCCTTGCCAAACCTGTCAGTGAGAACTGTTCTAAACTCCTTCTCCAAGGTCAGGTACAGGATAATTTGTATTTCTATACCAGTGGATATATACACATAGAGATACAAACATAACTTAAGATCAAGAGGAATTCACATTATGGTGGTTGTGGTCACAGTGATTCTAAAGAAGTCTTATTTGACCAAACACAAATGACACGCCACTAGCTTATTACCTGTTCTTTCAGATAGCCCTTCACCACCCTACATAACTACTATGCAGCAATACTTCAGCAGTTACCAATTGGCTTTTTCTGAAACTGAAGCAAAACACTTTCTGAGACATTTTTGGAGGGGAAGCATTTGCCTGGGACTGTGTTTACCAACCTCAGTACTTGACTTCTCAGCTGCAGGAGCCACATTTGGACTGGCTGCACCTGCACCAGCTGCACCAGCCGCTATGGACATCTTATCAGACTTAGTCTGGAGAAATAAGGACAAAATTAAGAGATGGCTTTAGTATATGTTAAAAATTCTAGAGACAAACCAAAGTAAAACAGAGATGTTCTCCTCACTATTGTCCCTCTTCATCTACACTTTGAATAAAAAAAGATAAGCTGGTTCTACCTACTGGCTGAGTGGTCTGGAAGTGGAGGTGACATTGAGACCAGCCTAAAACATCGAATTCTGAGGCCCAGTGTACCTTTTTGGCCTCAGCAACCGGCTCATATACCTGCACAGTGGCCAGATGCTTGGGCAGACCGAGCTATCATGTACCAGCAATACCACAGAGACATACTCTGTTTCCAGTGTGATTTTGCTGTGAAAAAGAAAGCAGGCCATTTTAAGTTCTCTACCAAAGAAAGACCACAAGGCCCCTTCCAAGTCTCTTTTGGAAGCTTTCATTTGCACCTGGTAGTTCTCAGTACACCATTCACACCAGCAGCTTTTTTCTACATTGTGATTTTTGGGGGTTCAGTCTCACTTTACAATAATCAGCATAAGAATCCATCTCGACGCGGATTTATTTCTAGCCTCTACAATGATTTAATAAAAATCAGATTCTACTATACCTTTGCTGTCTCTACGGAGGTTGCTTGTGGAGGCTGGTCAGTTCGAGCTGTAGTTGTTTTTCCTGTATTATTTGGTTTGGAAGTTGTTGTCACAGCAGGTGAGGTTTGGCTTTTTCCCTATGTAGAGAGAAACTACTGTCATTAGATACAGAAATACTTACGAGCTGTCTTTGTTTGATTTTTTATGTTTTTTTTAAATGAAAGAAAGAAAGAAGAAAAATACAATAAGAAGCACTAGAGAGAGAGCGAGAGAGATTATACAACTTACACTGCCGGGTTCCTTTTGCCTCTCTTCAGACAGCTGTGTGTTTTGAGAGTCTGCTGGCTGTCACAAAATAAAACATTTAGATCATTTAGCCTTACCATCACTGAGTGCTACGGAACATGACCTACACTAATTCAAATAAGCACAAGACAGATGTAAAGATGATTAACAGAACACTTCTTAAGCTGTTGGGAAGGAATAAAGCATCCTGACTGATCCCCCCAAACACTGCATTCTCACACCTGTCAGATCCTAGTTCTTTGGCACACAGGTATCTTACTAATCCCACGGCAGCTTCATGTGGCACAGCAGTAGCAAAGAGCTTAGCCTCTTTTTACAAACTTAGTCACAAGACCAAAGCACAACTCAACAAAGGTGAAAGTTAAGTATTTACCATGGTTGACTGCATGTTTTTTCCAGATTCTGTTTTAGGTGTTGGTGTGGACTGAAATATAAGAAACATATACTCACATGGAGATTAATATACTCAACTATTTCTAAGGGGTTGGCTTATATAAAGAATATCAGACAAGTTCACAGTCATGAGCACACATGCCATGTAACTAATATATAGTGGTTTGATCTTGCAGTTTACAACATCCTAGCACGGACTTCCACTCTAGTGATCTAAGAGCACTCAGATGTGTGCAGACACCCACACTCCTCATATGAAGGATCAAACAGAGAGGAAATGAGGATATTAAACAAATATAATGAACAGTTTGATTAACACTTGAAAATTTTCTGCAGTCATGCCACAAAATTGATTCCCATGATTCACCTCAAGTGAGGTGAATAGCAATAAATTACTACTTGTAGAAATACGTAAGAACAAACACTGAAAAATTAAAGAATTGTTACATCTGACATGAAGAAAGAAAAATGAAAATGCCAGCCTCCTCACCATATTTTTCTTACTATTTTTTCTTGCTCTTGCTCCTTTAGCTGTGCTACAATTAACACTGAAAGAGCCAATGTGGCTACTGGGAAGTCATCTAGAGATGCCGAAGAGAAGCCTGTTTCCTACTACACACGCCTCAGAAGCTCTGGCCACAGAATGGCCACAGGAGCACAGGGACACAGCCAGGGGAGTGTGATTTGATCTGCTAAGAACAGCGGTGGGTGCACAGACCCCATGGCCTGAACCCTCCTCCCCTTGGGGCTGGCAGCCCTACGCTTCCTCTGCAGCCGGCGGGGGACACCATCGTGCCTCATTGCCCTCTGTCCACCTGCAGCAGAGAAGTTTTGAACTCTGCCTAGGAAACAGGGGTCCACAGACAGAAACCTTTCTTACCCTACTAATACACTGACTATATTTACAGTTACTAAGAGACAAAGAATAGGGTTTTTACCCCAGTAGCCTATTACAAGTCAGTGAACAACAACAACAAAAATCTATTAGGCAGTAATTTAAATTTTTTCATCGCTTTGTAATGTTTTCATTTCAGCTGCCAAACATTAATTACCATTTAGATACATCCAGCTTCTGTGTTCTAGTTGATAACATAAAGAAATTTGCTAAATTTGTTTACCATTTGTTATGTGTCCCTGCTCATGGCAGGGGGTTTGGAACTAGATGATCTTTAAGGTCCCTTCCAACCCAAACTATTCTGTGTTTCTATGATGCTATGCAAGAATTCACACTCACACACTGAACCACACACATTTGGTTGGGAAATTCTGAACATGCATAAAAATGCACATGCCTGGGCATAAGCTTGGCAAAGGTCTCAAAGCTGTAGACCACAGTAAAGAACATAACACCACATGCAAGTAAGTCCAACAGGTAAAATACTGGTAGAGAGAGAGGACAAAAACTTCCCAAAGTGGGGAAAAAAAATTAAAATAAAATAAAACAAAACAAAATAAAACAAAATAAAGTAAAACAAAATAAAACAAAACAAAAATAACTTAACCTCTCAGATTACCCCCATTGGATGTCCTCTTTGTATCTTAACCTGATTAAAACACAGTACTTCTCAGGTTCGATCATAATTTATATGCTTCCACTTCTATATCCTCATTACATGACTATCATATGATTTACTCAAAAGACACACACATCCTTTTGTGTACCTGCACGCTAAATCATCCTATATTGAAAAGTTAATCCTAAATTTTCACAGTTTTTAAGCCAAAAAAAGATTTGACGCATTTATGTAACATCTAAAGCAGAGTCAATCGAACACAAGATGTTCTTTGGTAGCAAGGCTGCAAAGAAATGTAACAAAAGTGCGAGCATGTGGTTCAAGAAACAGTTTGACTTTTCCTGCTGTGGGACTTCTGCTTGCTCAGGAGAAAAAGAAGAAAGCTGGATGGGATGTGGTTTTTTCCGGTGGCAGTGAACACACTCTGCTTCCTCCATTCCCCACCAGCAAAAGCCACAGGGTGTCTGCTCTCCACCATCATCCTCCAGCCCTTCCACCTAATCCCCAGGGCTTCACCTACAGAACTAGAAGTTCCACATTCCTTCCCCTGCTGGAGTAACTCAAAGCTTTCTCAGAGGCGTAATACTTAGGGTTAACTTGAGACAAAGGATTCACATACACAGAACTGACAGCTAAACAGGAGTCCAGAGCACATTTAAGAGTAGTTGCCCACTACAGAGACGCTAAGAAAGACAAATGAGACATGGTTATAGTGGGCAATTAGGAAAAAGTTGTTAATTTGTTAAGAAATTTATGACTGGAAATGAAAGTAACTTGGCATTCTTTTTTTTTTCTACTGTCAGAATGCAGATGACTTTCTTAATCCAGCAAAAGGAAGGCATCAATGATGCAACAGACATTAAAAAAAACCCACTAATTGTCTTTCACATGCAAATACAGGACACTGTGTCAGAGGGATTTGTGTTTACCAGTCTCACAGCACTGAAGTATGGTAGCCCTCTGCTACTCTATTTTTGTCTCATCTTGCAAACACCAATTTTAAAGATTTGATTAGAAATTCGCCACATTCTTCCAGACCTATTTCAAATTTCAAGCAGGGAAAGACTATCACTATTTTTAGCTAACTGGCTGGGTTAAGCCATATGGAGAACAGCATCAGTAACGAACATGATACAAATAAGTTTCCTCACAAACGTAAGAGGAAGATGAAACTGGAGACTAGCAGATGCCTTCATTTACACGTAACGATGATCACGGACAAATGGAAACAGTTTAATTGTCACCCAGCTCACTGCTACCAGCCTAAGTCTTACATGTGTGCACAGAGGAAAAGGGGTTTAAAAGGCTGAGGGGAATGTAATGGCTAACTTCAAGAGGGAGCTAGACTCCCTTCGGAGCTGAACACTAAAATGACAAGAGGTGACAGGTACAAGTTGCAGCAAAGGAACTTCCCAGTTGCTAAAAGGAAATAAAATCATCACAACGAAGGTGACTAACTATCAGAACAGGCCACCCAGAGATGTGCAATCTGCACTTGTAGGTATTCAAAGCTTGTCTGATTTCCCTGCAGAGCTGGCTCTGCCTGGACCAGTCAGCTGGACCAGGTGACCCCCAGAGGCCGCTTCTCACCTCACTGCTCTAAGTGTTCCTTTATTCACAGAATCCCAGACTGGTTTGGGTTGGAAGGGACCTGAAAGCTCATCCAGTTCCAGCCCCCCTGCCAGCAGCAGGGACACCTTCCACTAGACCAGGTCGCTCAAAGCCTCATCCAACCTGGCCGAGAACACTTCCAGGGAGGAGCAGCCACAGCTTCTCTGGACAACCTGGGACAGGGTCTCACCACCCTCACACCAAAGAATTTCTTCCTAATATCCAATCTAAACCTCCCCTCTTTCAGCTTAAAGCCATTTCCCCTTGTCCTGTCATTAACTGCCCTTATGAAAAGTCCCTCCCCATCATTTTTGTAGGCCCCTTCAGGTACTGGGTGGCTACCAGAAGGTCTCCCTGGAGCCTTCTCCTCTCCAGGCTGAACAGCCCCAACTCTCTCAGCCTGTCCTCACAGCAGAGCTGCTCCAGCCCTCGCATCATCCTTGTGGCCTCCTCTGGACTGGCTCCAGTAGCTCCATGTCCTTGTGCTGTTGGTGGCCCCAGCACTGGAGGCAGCACTGCAGGTGGGGTCTCAGGAGAGCGGAGCAGAGGGGCAGAATCCCCTCCCTGGCCCTGCTGCCCACGCTGCTCTGGGTGCAGCCCAGGACACGGTTATTGGCTCTGTGCTGCCAGCGCACAGTACTGGCTCATGTTGAGCTTCTCCTCCACCACCACTCCCAAGTCCTTCTCTTCAGAGCTGGCCTCAAGCCACTCATGGCCCAGCCTGTATTTGTGCTGGGGGTTGCCCCAACCCAGATGTAGGACCTTGCATTTGGCCTCATTGAACTCCATGAGGTTTGCACCTCTCAAGCCTCTCAAGGTCCCTCTGGATGCCATCCCGTCCCTCCAGCGTGTCAGCCACACCACTCAGCTTGGTGTCATCAGCAAACTTGCTGAGGGTGCACTCAATCCCCCTGTCCATGTCACTGACAAAGATCTTGAACAGCACCGGTCCCAATACCGACCCTTGAGGGACACCACTCGTCACTGGTTTCCACTCGGACTTTGATCTGTTGACCACAACTCTTTGAGTGCCACCATCCAGCCAGTTCCTTATCCACCGAGTGGTCCATCCATCAAACCCACATGTTTCCAGTTTGGAGATAAGAATATGTCATGTGGGACGGTGTCAAATGCCTTGCACAAGACCAGGTAAATGACATCAGTTGCTTTAGCCTTGTCCACCAATGCTGTAACCCCATCATAAAAGGCCACCAGATTGGTCAGGCACGAATTGCCCTTGGTGAAGCCATGTTGGTTGTCACCAATCACCTTCTCATTCTCAATGTGCCTTAGCATAGTTTCTAGGAGTATCTGCTCCATGATCTTGCCTGGCACTGAGGTGAGACTGACCAGCCTGTAGCTCCCCAGGTCTTCCTTGTTACCCTTTTTAAAATGGGGGTTATGTTCCCCTTTTTTGAGTCTATGGGAACTTCACCAGACTGCCAGGACTTCTCGAATACGATGGAGTGGCTTTGCAAATTCATCTGCCAGTTCCCTCAGGACCCGTGGATGCATCCCATCAGGTCCCACAGATTTGTGCACCTCCAGGTTCCTTAGGTGCTCCCAAACCTGATCTTCTCTTACAGTGGGTTTTTCTTATTTACTATTCCTATTTACACGAGGTGCAGGCAGTCCTAAGTTTTACCACTGCGCAAGTCCCTGCTGGTCTAGTTTGGTATTCAATATTTTGGTTGGTTTCATTGTTATGATTATGGAAAATGAAGGAATGAGGGAATCATTAATCATTTGTTTAAACAATATACGTAAATTCTGTTAGGCAACAGAGGCATAAGTGAGGATTATGACTCTCCCCTAACAAGTAAAGTATATGATTGATGACACAGCTTTGACACTAAGGAAGTTCTAGTCATAAGACAAGACAGAACAAGCATGAAGGACAAAAGTAAGGAAGCTGTCAGACAAACAAAGATATGAGATTAATGAGAAAATGCAATTGCATGGACCCTAAAAGCTGAAACTTGTCCTGAATTCTCTGAGTATGTGAAAAGTTATCATTAGGTAAATAACCCTGTAATTACACTGGGGGGAGCTACATACATGTCAGAAAGGGTGACTGAGCTAAAATTAGAATTAGTACTGCTGTCATAAAATCCTCTGAGTACTCTGTACAGCATTGTTTAGATATTTTTTGACCAGGAAGCTAAGCTGCAGAGAAGAAATACACAAACTAAAGTTACTCAGTATTAAAAAAGAAATTCCATTGCTTCATCTATGTGTGCTGAACTGCAAGCGTGGGTTTCTCAGGAATTCATACCTTTGTTTCAGATGGCTTCATAATTTGTGGTTTTGATGCGTCCGCAGAGGGGGATCGCTTCTGAGAGGGAAAAAAAAAAAAGCATATTAATTAATTTCACCTTTGTTAAACACATTACTATTAAGCAACCTGAATTCATTCATTTTCCAGCTAAAAATTAAAAATAAATTATTATTGAAAATCTGAGTTATCATTTTAGATCTGCTGTCTTGTCTGTAATTCTAGAATACATGTATGTAGCATTTCAACAGCATGATGCCCAATGCCACAGATCTCACTTTTTTTTTTTCTCTGACATGTACTGAAAGCAAATTTAATATCAAGTATCAAAACAAATTCAAATCCTGCTGTCATACCGAAACATATATACTTACTGTGCAGGACGCTTCCACATTTCTTTTTTTCTTTTATTTTTTTTTGCAAAAATTGTACTTTTGGATATACTAGTTTGTCACACAAAATATTTAATCCTAAATTAAAAAGGAGTAATTAACCTGTATGTAACACGCACACAAATGTTTCTACATTCTGCAAACCTTTCAGAAAAGCTGCAAACAACACCTTCTGTTTTCCTAGACTCAGTGATGCTAATCTGAGAACAGCATGCTTTAATTCTGCTGTGACTGTATCAAACTTCAAAGCTTAGAAAGGAATATTCTAATTGTCTCATTAATACTTCATACACGTGTAACACTACCTCCCTATTCCTGCTTCATGTTCCTCTGCTTAAAGCTGTATTTGCCATCTCGATCACAGCAACACACCAATATTTTACATTTAAAAGAACAGCATGAGGTTTTTCTAGATTTTTTTTTCTTTGCGTTTAACCATGCCACTTGCTGTCTGAAAACACGCTTTGCCTGAATGAACTCAGAAGCCATATTACTATTCCATACCTGCGGTGACTTCTTCATTCCACATGGGAAATTCTCATCTCCAGAACTTTGCATAGTACAAGCATTTCTCAACAGTAAGATAAAAGTTGCACAGAATTTAAAAGCTACACTACGGCAATGACAGTGTGCTCTCCCCACCAGCGTATCTGCTCTCTTGCACACCTTAGTAAGAGGTTTGACTAAATATAAACTAGCAAGAATTTGCAATTGTCATCCTACAGAAATGTAAGCAAATAATATCTGCTTCCATGTATGTATATACATATAGATTGACTATATAATAGATGGGAATTTTTGTATGGGTGGAGGCATGCACAGGAATGTACAGAACCTCCTACTTCAGGGCAGGGAACAAAAGTTTTTTAACAACCTTTTTATACATTTCCACTACTACCATCAAGTAATCTGTAGGCAACACTGAAGTTTTCTTAATTTGCCTTTTAATAGTTTTTCCTTTTCTTTTTTTTCTTCTCCATGAAATTAATCTGAATTCCTTCTACATGACTAACAAGTAGGTATCCGTTCTACACCTTCATATTAGTCACCCTAGTCCCTGTCCACTTAACAAAATCACACTTATTTGAGCCCTTCTCCCTGCCTCCCCTCTGAAAACTCCTATCAAGCCTTTTTTTTTTTACAATACACTGAAAAATTGTTTCCCAAGTTCCAGCACAGTACCACTACAACCCGCAGAGATTAGTGAAAACCTCACAAAGAAACCAGCTGCTGCTTCTTCCTACCCTGTCCAGCTGGATGGCAGTAACAATCAACGACCAAGAGATGAGCCGTTTAAATGCTCCTGGAGGAAGAAGCATAGTTTGAGGACAGAAAACAGTTTAATGCACAGCTGCTGATCAACGGCTATGGAGAATGCTGAGCCATCCTCCCCGAACATACTCAGGAATGATTTGAGGAAACAAATGTGGAGCTGGAGGGGGGATGCAGAAGAGCGGTGCAGAGCACAGGGCACCCTTCTGCAGACACCGCAGTGCTGTACCATCATGAACTTCTGGTTCCCATGGGCACATGGAGTGCCTCGCTTCATTTACAGCACTTTTTGCCCAAATTCCCCACTACTCAGGGCCTCCAATTTTCCACCCTCTCCCTAAAAAGAGCCACTCCAAGGAGGAAAGGGAGTCCTTGTCTTTCCCAGTCCTTTACTGCTCAAGGTCTGCAACCATACCGAACCTTGCAGATCGACACCACAAGAAGCTGTGGAGGTCCAGCCCCTCGTTTGGTAGCCACCACACAGCCTGTCAACACCAGCCTGACTCTGGGGGACTATTTTTTGCTACGGGTTGTCTTTCTATTCCTCTTCCGAGGGCTGTGTGCCATGGCCAGCCATGCCCAGCTGTTAACCAGCTGCATTTGCTGCAGCCCAACAGTCGGAGTGCAGAAGGGGTGAAGCAACACACAGACACGTGTCAGGCACAGAAGTAAATATTAAAACGGTGCCTAGCAACTGACATAATAACTGCCTGACGCACAGCTCCTTCAGCGGCTGCCGCCCAGGCCGGCACACCCTGCTCGCACCCAGGGGTGGTAAAGCTCCGCCGCGGCCGGGGCCAAACACCCCCTCACAAAAAGGTAACGTTGCCAAACAGAAAAGCAAGAACAAGGAGAGTTTGACTTGCAGTGGAGGCTGGGGCTCGTCAGGGAAAGCCTGGCAGGCGTTCCCACACAGAGAGCAAAGTTTCTGTGGTGCTGTTAGGGACACCCCGCAGGACACAGCCGACAGGGGATGGAAAAATGGTCGTCATCGGCACTGACGCCTGTTCCTCCCACAGCTGCACTCTGGTGGGTCCTGCCTCGACAGAGGAATGGGTGCTGTGCCAGCCCTGGTCCCAGCCCAGGGGACAACCACTGCTGCATGGCTCTTGAGAAAGTACCTTTGCGAGCTGGGAGAGGAGGGACACTCCATGGCAAAGCATCCAGGACCTCAGTGAGGTCACCAGGAGGGAGCATGCAGAGATGGTGCCTGCAGAGGAACCCACCGGCAGCACGAGACCCCCACGACCACTACAGATGGGGTTCAAAAGACAGAGAAAAAGTTACAGGTTACCACTGATTAACCTAAGACTGTTACCTGTTGATTACCCGACCCTGCTAGCAGAGCTGCTGGATGAGAGGCAGCACAACAGCTCTGCTCACCAGCCTGCCCGGCAGGCACCACAGGAACTGACCGACAGACCTCAGATGCTCTTGGCAGTGAGTTAGAGGATGGCTTTCCAGGAAGGGTTGATGAAGAGACTGGGGATCTGATTTAATGAAACAAGGAATACCCTTAGAAACTCATTAGCCAAATTAGTGGGCCAGTCCCATAGCCAAACTGTCACAAAAGCAAAAAGGTGGGTTAGTAAAACAACAAAAAAAAAAGCCTACCAAAAATGAGTTACATTGTCTCACTACACGTACCTCAGAAATCTGGAACTAAAAGGAAGGTGGCAGCAGGAAGAGAAAATAAAGGTGAAAACCATCAAAAGAACATAATTTTAACTATTCAGGGAACTGGATGCAAATGCCTGTTTTGAAAAAGAAAATGATAAGTGAAGAAGTCCATGAGAACCTCTCAGTTATAGAAAGCTGGAAATCATTGAAACTACCCCATACACAATGTAGCAAGTGCTGTCCTCAACTAAAACTATAAATTTTGGAAATTCACCGAGAAGATTAATCAGAGTGCTGGAGATCACTGCCCACCCTTAGAAAGGAGCAGCGAGGTAACAACACACCAATGAGCTACCTTCAAAAGAGGAGTTGTTGAAAACATTTACCAAGCAACCAGTACAGAAACACTTAGATGATAACACAAGAATAAGTGACAATCAACTTGGTCAAGAACAAAGCAGGTAAAGACAACATAACACACTCAAACATGGAAATAAGCTTGGCAGATAAGAATGAACAAATCTCCAGAGGACAACATGCTGTCACTGCAATGTCCCACAGTACTCGAGGTGACATTTCCTCAAATGAAATGGGGAAGTTAGTGTGTAACATGAGGTTACAAGCTTGGTTTCAGCCAGGTTCCAGCCTGAACACTTCAGGGAGTTCCTGAAGGGATCTCCAACAGGCTGGCAGTAGGATGAAGGAGATCAGATGCCACAACACAAAAAGCTAAGCAGGCAGCAATACTAATAAAAATACACAAGGTCACAACAATACAGGCTCAGATTGTATTGGGTTTGCATGGCGAGGTTTTGGTAGCAGTGGGGGATGGGGGGGACATGGGGTGGCTTCTGTGAGAGAAGCTGCCAGAAGCTTCCCCCATGTCCGACCCGACACAGCCAATGCCAGCCGGCTACAAGAAGGGACCCGCCGCTGGCCAAGGCCGAGCCAATCAGTAACGCCTCTGTGATAACATAATTAAGAAAAAAAAGGAAGGGAGAAAAAAAAGCTGCTCACTTTGCAGCTGGAGAAAGGAGTGAGAAGATGTAAGAGAAAACAACTCTGCAGACACCAAGGTCAGTGAAGAAGGAGGGGGAGGGAATGCTCCAGGCGCCGGAGCAGAGATTCCCCTGCAGCCTGTGGTGAAGACCAGGGTGAGACAGGCTGTCCCCCTGCAGCCCATGGAGGTCCATGGTGGGGCAGATGTCCCCCTGCAGCCCATGGAGGTCCATGGTGGAGCAGATGTCCCCCTGCAGCCCCTGGAGGTCCATGGTGGAGCAGATGTCCCCCTGCAGCCCCTGGAGGTCCATGGTGGAGCAGATGTCCTCCTGCAGCCCATGGAGGTCCATGGTGGAGCAGATGTCCCCCTGCAGCCCATGGAGGTCCATGGTGGAGCAGATGTCCCCCTGCAGCCCATGGAGGTCCATGGTGGAGCAGATGTCCCCCTGCAGCCCATGGAGGTCCATGGTGGAGCAGATGTCCCCCTGCAGCCCCTGGAGGTCCATGGTGGAGCAGATGTCCCCCTGCAGCCCCTGGAGGTCCATGGTGGAACAGATGACCACCTGTAGCCCATGGAGGACCCCACGCCGGAGCAGGTGGATGCCCGAAGGAGGCTGTGACCCCGTGGGAAGCCCGCGCTGGAGCAGGTTCCTGTCAGGACCTGTAGCCCGTGGAGAGAGGAGCCCACGCCGGAGCAGGTTTGCTGGCAGGACTTGTGACCCCGTGGGGGACCCGTGCTGGAGCAGTCCCTTCCTGAAGGACTGCACCCCATGGAATGGACCCAGACTGGAGCAGTCCCTTCCTGAAGGACTGCACCCCATGGAATGGACCCATGCTGAAGCAGTTCGTGAAGAGCTGTCAGTCATGGGAAGGACTCACACTGGAGAAGTTGGTGGAGGACTGTCTCCCGTGAGAGGGACCCCACGCTGGTGCGGGGGAAGGAGTCCTCCCCCTGAGGAGGAAGCAGCGGTAGAAACAACGTGTGATGAAACTGACCCCAATCCCATTCCCTGTCCCCCTGTGCTGCTGCGGGGAGGAGGTTCATTCTCCTCTAATTTTGATTGGTAATAAAGTAAATTTGTTTTTTCCCCCAAGTCGAGTCTGTTTTGCCCGTGCCAGTAATTGGTGAGTGATCTCTCTCCGTCCTTATCTCCACCCACGAGCTTTTCGTTATAATTTTCTCCCCCTGCCCATTTGAGGAGGGGAAGTGATAGAGTGGGCTTTGGTGGGCATCCGGCCTCTAGCCAGGGTCAACCCACCACAGATACTCTTGCCAAGAACAACCAAGGAAAGAAGAATCCAAGATAAAAATCTGTTAACGTGACATCATCAATATAGATGTAAAATATGGGAATAACTTTCCATCTTTTTGTCTTGAGCTTCTCTAGGTCAAGTGCCAGGGCAGCTTTGGCCATCTCAGTGCAGTACAACAAAGATAGATCAGAAGGCAGATTTGGGGGCGGGGGGGGGGGAGGGGGAAGTGGGGCAGGCAGGGAAAAAGAAAAAGTATGTATAAGGGACTTAATGTCAGGAAAAGCACGTTGGCACCCAATGTTTTGTCTTCTGGACAGGGAGTAAAGAAAACAGGAAAAGAAGAAACTGTATTATTCTGTAATAAAGAAACAAGTCAGAGCTCGAAGATCTTCCTTCCTGGGAGAAGAGCTGCTCCACGGCAGAGGCTACCAAAATGAACCAGCAGCTGAGATATGAAGTGACTTAAAACTGGAAAAAAATGTGGCACTGATACTACCTCTTTATATAAATTTTGTTATTAGAGTATCTGTAACAGCCGAGTTAAATATTACAAATTTGAGTGCTCCTGTGTCATTTTCCACCTCAAGTAATTCTGGAAATATCCTATGATTTTGTAATTACTGTTCTTATACATAGTTCTGCTATTAAGTTGTTAAGAAAAACAACACCTTTTTAAAAAAAAGATAAAAAACTCCACACAACCAAGAGAATAGTATTTTATCCAAATTTTCAGGCTCTCAGTTAATTTTGTAAAGGTTTAGTATTAAAAACTTAATGAAATGGAACAGCACAATACAGGTTTCCAGTTACTACCTGTATATTATTCAGACACTGGTAGATTTACATAAAACATTCCTCCTATACATGCTACTACATTGTCCTGTTGTGATGAGTTTCTTTGTAGAAGTAATCAGCATGATTTATTTTCTAAACAATTTACATTGCATTTTCTGACGACTTAACTTTGCCACACATGACTACTGGTATGCCTCTTTCATTTCTACAGCCTATTATCATTGTTGAAATTCACAAGCACTGCACGTTATAAACAAAGCCTACTGCCCACGACAGTGACTAAGGGGAGGGTCAGAAAAAAATCCTTGGAGGACAATTACTTTTTCTGTAGCTAAATTCTAATTCAATCTAAAATTCTTTACTAATGTTGTTACTGTGACGTCACTGAGCTCCTTACAGCCCCAGCTCAGCAAAGCCTCCCTCCAGCTTTGCACACTGGTTGCCGTAAAGCAAACCAAACCAAACAGGATTTAATATGTAAGTATGGAGATTCATTTGAATAAGCACTTTGGTGAATTCTTGCTTTTGGGGTTCAATTCTTTGATCTACATGGGTTTAAACACCCATCTAAAAAAAAAAAAAAAAGCAAAACAATGAAAATAAATCCTATTTCTACGGATGCTTCCTCTGCTTTTAACATTCACAAATGCAGCTGGTGTGAATATAACCTAAAAATAAGTAAAAACTATTACTATTATTATAGTTTAAACTTCCACAACTCAGCAAAGATAGGAAGAAAAGTAACTTTAGAGATAAACCGACTCCCCTCTTAGAGCTAAGAAACTTAGAAGCAGATTTAGTCCGTTCAAATACACACTCACAGTTGTGAAGAATAAACTGAGGTCGAGCTGAAGTACCCTGATCTGCAGAGGACAGACAAACCTCGGCAGGAAGTGTGCGAGGTGTTCAAAACGAAACTAGATTGAGACTCTTGGCACAGAGGCTGCCTGGGGAAGGGCTGGTGAGCGTGGAGAGGAGCGGGTGGAGGACTCCACATGAAACTCAACCATCAGGAGAGCCCCACCAGGACACTCCTGTCTGAAGTGCGACCTCGGGAGCACTCCACGAGCGCATTTGCCATCTGACAGCCTTCAAGCTCTACACATCCCCTTCTCCCGACTGACAGTGAAACTAGTAACAAGCAGCAGTATTGTGTCGGTGCTTCTTTTCCACACCAGAGAGTCGACTGTAGTAAACCATAGTCAAAACCCAGAGACCACTGGTAGCGCAGGACCATGCCTCTGTAAAACTCAATTCAAAAGACGATCCAGGTTACTACAGTGGAAAAGATTAACGCTGAAATTTTGTTCTGCCGTTTTCTCACCACACAGAATAAGTACTCGCAACAAATATCAACCCATACCCAGAAGCAAGATCAAACACCAGAGATGCTAAAAGAACACATAGAAAAAAAAAACAACCAACATTTTCTCATTAAACAAAAACATGACAAATTTTTTAGAGACCATTCTTGATTAGAAACAAGAAACTGAACAGCTGATTAGCTCATGAAGCATTTTTACAGCCTCAAATGCTACTAAATTTATCAACAATCACAGCACATTGAGCCAGCCAACTTCCATTACACAGACTCACATGTATCGTTTTCTTCTATTTTGATTACTAAAATAAAATTTCTGCTATTTTGGCACAGAAAAGAAACTTGCTAATATTTAATCACTAAATTTTATGTATTGGCTAAAGCTAGCCATACTACTCAAATTTAAAGTAACAGGTTTTTAAGCAGTGTTTCTTGAGACAACCTACTTGCATTTGAATTTGTTCACACTATATCAAGTGTTATCAAGCACAATCTGTGAATAAGATAAGTATTATATTTACCACAGTAGTGTATTTACCACATGGACAAGGCTTCATACCACCTAAAAACTCATTTTTTGTCAAACCACTTTTAGAGTTCACGATTTCTGAATTTCAGCAAACTATGTCAAGTCCAAGGCTTAATACTGGCATGTTTTGGGGTTTGTTTTTGTTTTTTATTTTAATAAGTATTAAGTCCTTACTAAGATGCTGAAATAGCTTTACGCTTGAACAAAAAACAACCAAGGGCAGTGAATGACAACTGACTTCAAACAATTTTTGTACCAATTGACTCAAACTTCCAACACCTCAGTTTATGCTTACTGATACGCAGGAAGTCAGGGATAAGCAGAAAAATTTAGGACTACCCCACAGCTGATGGTAAAAAGCACTATGCATTTACTACTATTTCCTACTGTGACTTATGCTCTCACAGGTTTTTTTGTTTGATTGTTTGCTCTGTCTGGAAGCAGAAGAAAAGAGTTTGCTAGCTGGTCACAGAGCATGCACAGTACCTAAACACAGAGTACCTTTACATGCACAGAATTGAATTTGTGGGCAGAATAAATTATTCAGACTTAAGTATGCAGCCTGGCTACTGCTCTATAACCTTTACTATGTAAGGGCAACTTCTACTTAACGTCCTTTCATGATTATTGCAAGTGGTCTGTAAAGAAAGCCAGTATATGCCAAGCAGGGTAACAGTTCATCTGCTGCCTTCAGATTCTGCGTGTATGCAAGCAGACCACCACTTTAGTATCATAGGATAAACACTCCTTCTGCCTTTTAAATGGAGTTAAAAGCCAAGACTGCAAGAAGGCTCTGATTTTGTACCCAGATTATATCTCTCCAGCATCAAAAATAGACTGGAAAAGTTTCCCAACTCACGGCATCAGGGAAGTAAAAGCGTTTTATTTTCAAACTTACTTTTCATTGTCCAAGATGTTAATTTTATTGTCATTTTGATCAAGAGTGATTGCCAGTATTTCCACTTGATCATGGAATGCATTACTTAACCTGAAACTTCCTTCAGCTACGCATGGAGAAATACTCAGAAAAGCCATACTCCAGAGCATCAGATAAAACTCCCCACTGGGCATACAGAAGTGTCATGAAAAGAGTTCTGTCATCAATCATTTGTTTTAAACCCCCCATTCTTATTTCTTCTTCAAATGTGCTCTTCAATTACCTCCTTTTGTAAACTTCCTGTTTCCATCACAATAAATTCTACAAGCTGGTACATACCAAAATTTCATTTTCCTTCAGTCATAGTCAAACATTAGAAGCAGCGCACCAGTACTGTCACGGTTCTTCTCAGGGTCCCACTCTGCACAACAGAGCATCACAGCAGCGTACGAGCTGGTCACTGTAGGAGGGCTCTCCTTTTTCTTAGATAGCTCAAAAATCCTCTTTTCAGCTCTACATCCTGCAGAAGTTTAGTATTTCGCTGTAATTACCACAGTTAACTGTCTCCATTTCTGCCTGTTGTTTTAAACACCAGAAAGTTCCAAAGCTATCTGCAGCAACAAACTGCAAGCTGATAAGAAAACACCAGGAAAACACGTGATGAGGTGCCAGCCACACGTCAGACAGAGCTGCTGAGCTCAGCTAGGATTTGTGCCCCCTGGTCTGCAGTATCACCGAGGGACAGGATGAAAGCCCTTCTCAGCAGAGCTCGAACAGAAATGAGGAATTACAAACAGCAGCAATATTCTTTAAGCAGGGGTTTAAAAGGGTAGAAGTGTTATGTAGAAGAGGACTTCATTTTAAGAGGGAAGATCTACGGGGTTATGAGCTTGGTTATTTTTATTACAATAATCAAACCAGGTAATACTCAAAATGGGCAGGGGGCAGTTACAGGAGCTGGGGAGTGATACTTTGTGCTAGAAATTGGATTTTTCACCCTCAGGATGCAGAAACAAAATGCTATTCACCAAAACATGTGAACTGATACATGCATTGTCACAATGGTGTTGGCTACCAAAACGAACAGAAAGTAAGATAGGAGAATAAACGAAAATCACCAAGTCAAGGAATTTTAGTAGAATTTCAGTTTTAAAATATAATCTAAGGATAACACAACTTAAAATTTGGGTGTGTTCTTAGATCATTTTAGAAAAACTCAACATTGTTTTACTATTCCCACTTAAAAAGAGCCAGATTGGAGCATTTCTTGCTTCAGCATTGGTTCTTAACTCAGTATCTCTAAAAATGGCTTCAGGGGCCCTCTGCATGCACTGGAGGAAAAAAATATACCTTTGTTCAATTAAAAAATACAAAATCTCCACCTTCATGAGGCCTTGTCCTGCTGCACAGAGGCTTTCTTCCCTGGGATCAAAAATTTGAGTTTTCTAGTCGGTTGAAGTATTTCCACTAATCAAGGCACAAAGGCAGGCACAGAGCTGACTTCTTCCAGAACCAGGAAGGTTTCTGAGCCTTGACGAGCTAACAAGGAGCTCACAAGGTCACTGACCTCCCTGCCTCCCTACAAGGTTCTTCCTTTGGCAAAAGAGACTCTGGACAAAGCCCCAAGCTTTTGTGAGCACAGGTTTTCCTCCCTCAGGAAAACAAACAGCTGCAACAACAAGAATGAACACACTGGAGACCAAGTCACTGAACAAGCAGTTCCTTTACTTTCAGAGACAGGAGTTTCTCCTCTAGCTCCATTCCCACTCCTCCAAGAGCCACCACCTTCAGGGCCAAACAACTTTACCTAGATTTCAAACTGGGAGTGTCTGCTTAAGGTGCAAAGCTCCAGAACTAGATCTGTGAGAAATACTGTCCGAAGAACTCGTCCCTGAAACTCCCAAGATGAGCAAGAGAATTTTCTGCGAGCTCAACATATACCTCACCTATCTAATCACTCCCATAGAAATCCCAAAACACAAAAAAGCACTGTGTTATACAAGAGGTTGACAGTAACAAATGTTAGTCTTGAAAAGAAAATGTCTTATGCAAAATAAATTATTATCCAGCATGTTTTATCTCAATTTAAAAAAATACAGCATTGAAAAAACTAGTCGTCAAAAAAAGATAACAGATCAAGAACTCAGCAGAAGTGTCTGCAATGTTAAAAAACTCTGTTATTTAACATGCTATTTTCACTTGGTCCAAAGAAGAAGAGAGAATTAGTCAGTATACTAGTAACAACACTCAAACAGTGGCATAGCCTAAGCAATCTATCTAACTAAGCCTACGTATCTAACTTCTACTACTACAGAAAGAACAATAATATACAGATTATTGAAAAGTATTATTTTTTCCCATATGTTTGTTGTATCTGATATTTTGACATCTTTTAGTTATCAAGTATAATAACTTGTTGTTTTCAGTAAGTCATTGATACCTAAGCACACTTAAACCAAACAGCTGCTCTTACAGATCCCCACACCCTGACTATGCAATGTTCTGTATGTGCCACAGGCATACTAAGCTCTGTATTTGTATGTCAAAAAAATTATATAGGTTTTTGAAGCAGGAACAGCATGGGCTGTGAGCAATGAAAAAAAACCCAAAACATATATATATAAAAACACAGAAAAACTTAGACACTACTTTAAAAGTCTGCTCTTCCTCATCCCTCTCTTCAAGACTGCTTATGTCACGTAAACCACTTCTTGTGTAACACTTAAAACTTACAGAGGCTTACACAGCATTCAAAAAGACTGTTTCCAATATGTTAAAAGAATTTTAAAAGCCAATTCTCTACACACAGCTAGCTCTGGAGTGCTTCAAGCCTGTCGATGACAGGATCACGTCACAAGCCCTGGAAGTCTGCAGCTTGCGTTATTTCAGCCCACAAAATACCCGGAAGAGGGGAAAAAAAAAACCAACCCAAAACAAACAAAACAGATAACTGCAACACAATCATAAGCTAGCCTAAAGCAGAGGCAGCAGGAAGGCAAAGCCAGTTCAAACAGCTAACTTACTTGGTACACGTATGCCTTCTGTTTCCTGCAGGAATGCCGGGATATGGCTGTTTTTTGCCCCAGCGCCGGAGAGGGTTGTGGTTTCGGTTGTCGGGAGGTGCTGGCCAAGCCCTCGGCGAGCCGGTGTGCCGAGCGGCACGCTCTCCACCCAGCGAGCACGGCTGCCCCACCTTCAGCACAGCCCCTGGGTGCCCGCGCCCGGGGAGGGAACCCCAACCAGCAAGTTCAGGCCCCGACAGCGTGGCCAAGGCGCTGGCGCGGAGGCGGGCGTGGGAGCTCTGCCCTCCGCACCCCCACGCCTCTTCCCATCTGGTGTGGAGCGACAATGAGCAAACCCCATCTCCTGCTTCTCAGGTCAGTTCTGGACCTGGCTTGACCAGGCTGTCTCACCAGATACAGCCGTCACCAAGCTGATGGAATGGAGAGACGTGTGGGAAAAGCAGGGACGACGAAACCCCTGCCAGGATGGTGCAACTTGGGGATGGAGCTACTTTTAGCTTTCAAAAAGCAGAATTTGTCTTCCACCTTTTGAGTTAGTAGCACTGGTGCTGAGGGAAGGAAGCTACTCATTTCCCCTCAACAAGACTGGTATTTTTATTAGGAGTTTATGGAACACCCCCTGCCTAAATTCAGACTGATTAGCCAGACTCCCTGAGTACATAAATGTTATTAACTAAAAGAAAAAGAGATGCTTGGTCCAGTTAAGGCCACTCGAACTCGACTGATTAGGGCTATTTTTGAGCAGAACAAATCCAAATAATTTATATTAATTTAGGACTTTAAAGGTGCTTCTTGCAATACCAACAGTGATCCACTCTTGAGTCTTTTTTGCTCTTTTGCCCCCCCCCCCCTTTTTTTTTTTTGCTATAGAATAAAATTCTCAATACTTATAGTACAGGAGGAGATTTCTGTATGTTTGTTTCTAAAGAAAAAGCTCTCACACCACTAACAAACCCTGCAAACATTGTCTTCATAATAGCCTCCATGCCAGCCTTTATCTCAACGAAACAAGAAACAAAAGTCAGTCCTGGAAGGGAAGCAGAAAGGGGAAAATGCCCAAAGGTAGGATACAGACTGATGAAGAAAGTATCCCATTTTTGAGTGAAGTACAGAGTATTTTTTGTGGCACAATCATATCATTTTGGGCATTGCATAACTTCACAAGTTGCAACTTCTGCAGTGGTCTCCAGATCAGAGGCTTTTATACAGCCCTCCTTTTCAAAGGTAAATACGACCTCAAGTGACCACATCCTGTAATGTTACACAAATCCAGCTCTTCTTCGCAGGAGGCTGCTTCTGTACTCCTACAGCTTCCAATTTTTAATGTTTTGATCTATTTTTAGCTTGACTCTGCTACCAAGAAAAACAGCACTGTTCTTCACACAGTTCCTGTGATTCTCACGTGCAGGGCTACGTGCTGGCAACAGCTTTGAGGGCAACTTATACAGAGCCCCATAATTTGCCACAGTCTTGCTGCAAAACACCTATAAACTGAGTATCCGTGCACCATGACACACATCTACTCTAAGGAGAACTTAAAAGGTGGTTCTCAGATAGCCCATTTGAGTATTTTTCTGAATAACCTCAAAATTTAGAGATAGCTTTATCAACCTCTACAATAGGGCTAGTAACATAGGAATAAATCTACAACTTTTCATGGACATTCCCAAGCAGCACTGTGACTTCGTACACCTTCTACTCAAAAATGTCTTTCTTTACAATAAGGTGCCTGTGCAAAGCTCACAAAACAAAAATTTAATGACAGCTAAGTAAAGTATGTAGCAGAAAAAAACATCCCAGCAAATATAGTGACATCAGGAATCACTCTTGATGATAATCTAGACAAACTTGTGACAGAGTTTTCAGTCTGCTGCAGGAAGAGTAGGGTCTTTACTCAAATACATTTAGCAATTGCTTTTTTTTTTTCCTTCTTGTTTTCCTGTCTGCTGCATAATCACATTGAATCTCCCTTTACAACAGTGTTAATTTGGATGCCAGCTGAAACTAACTAACCTTAAATTTCTTAAATCATTAAGATCAAGAAGCTCCCTCTGAAAATATTCAAGATCAGTCAAGTCTGAAATAAAAATAATTCTTCATTAATTTCCACTGTTGTTGAATTCTTGCAGAACTGCTTCAATAAATTATCCATGAAAGTAATACGGACAAACATTCCCATTTCACCAAGCCATAGCAGCCAGCAACAAAAAGAAAATTATTACTCATTAAGAACTCTGAGAGCAATGCCAAAAACCTGTGACACAAAAAGCAGCAAAACTACATTTGATATCAACAGAATTACCATATAAGAACATAAAGATCCAAGAAAGATAGCTGGATCCAGCTGTGTTCAAATATTAGTGCATTCTACTAATAGGTATGATTGAACACTAAGCTAGAAATTTACTTTCCTGTTGGCTACAGAACTGGCAAAAAAACCCAAACCAACAACCACAAAACCAAACCAAACAACCTGGCACTTACTCCTCATACCCAGGGACATGTACGCATCTGAATAAAATCCCTGTAGACAACACTGACCAGAAGCAGTGAGTAAATACTGGCTGCAATGCCAGGAACTTGAGAGTGAAACAATAAAGAGCACAGGAATAAAATTAAGACACAAAGAATGGAAGTTCAGATACACAGTGCAACAAAAACGAAGCCAGATGGGTAAGTGCTTGCTCGTATGAGTATTCCACTTTACAGGATACCACTACAGGAAAATTAAAATATACATGTATTAGCCAGGCATTAAGCAATGACAAGTATTAATCACACACAAGTTCCTGTGTCTTAAACTCAGAAATACAGGTGACACAAGCAGAACACAAGCCATCAGTTATTATTACTTACCAACTGAAGGAAAAATTACTTAGGCCATAATACAAAGGCAGAAAAAAACTCTCTGGCTATTCAATTTACAGTAAGGAATTTCACCACAGGGTAAGAGTAGGTTAAAAAAAATGAACAGCTGTGGCTGGACTAACTTAACTGCCCTACCTCATCTGACTTTTCAAAGAAGTTAGAAATTCATCTAGGTTAAGGCACATTAATGAAAAGCACTGTTGAACAACAAAATTATTAAGTAATACAAAGAGATTTTGCACACAGGACACATAAAAGCTACAGCAGGGAAAAAAATAATGGAAGAAACAGCAGTCCCAAAGTTGTCTAAAACCTGGTACAGTATTTTTTTATTACGTTAAAAGATTTGATCTTTTTACAACAAAACAGAAAAGGCTGCCTCGCCTTCTCAAGAAATACTTCCTTTCCTGTAAAATTCCTGAAAAAAAAAAAAGTCCTTGCAAAATTTTTCTTTTGAATAGGTACTTTTAGAGGCAAAGAGAAAAGGAAGTGAAGAAAAGAATGCAGCTAGCCAAATGGCTTTAAAAAGTACGGGTGACACAAACTACAAAACCAGAACAATAAATGTAGTTTTGCTCTATTTTTAAATGACACCACAGAATCACAGGAGATTGTTAAAAGTAAAAGATATGATTAAAGAGAAAGTTTAGTCTAACTGAAGAAAAGTAGCCATGGCTGAGTGGGAAGGAAAAAGGTTAAACTTAAAATAGCTATTGACTAAGAGTCGATATTAGACAGCATGAGGTAGGTACTTTCTGAGTACATAATCTTTACCAATAAAGATTTTGGAATATCACAGAAATGTGAGAAGCATCAAATACTAAATAAAATACATAGCCTAAGGTGCCATAACCTAATACAAAGCAATTCCTGGGAATTACATTATGTCACCTTTTTTTCCATGACATGACCTTCCAGTTCTTGTGTTTAACAGCATCACTGAAAATTGTACCTTGTACACCTACTGTGAAAGATACCCTTATAACAGAAATAACACACACTGAAAAGAAGACTTAAAGATGTGTTAGTTGGCAAATTAGATGTGAGCTTCCATGAGACTATACAGCTGGTGGCTGCTATGCAGAAACTTTATACTCGAGACTGTCCCAGGCTGTACAGCTGTCATGGCAACTACATATGGATAACTACAACCAGCTCAACTAGCAAGAGAAAAGCCCTGGCAAATTGCACAAAACAGAAAGAAAAGCAACAAAAACACTGAGCTGTCCTTAGTGACAGACAAAAGCATTCAAAGAAAGGGACAACGGTGTTCGTATCCTTGTGTCCTCCTTCACTGAGAAGAACGGAAAAAATAATTGTCCAAGTACCAGAGAGGTTATGTTTAGGAGTATTATTTTACAAAAGTATTGATTAAGAAAGTGAAAAATCCCATTCAAAAGCAGCAATGCTTCCTGTATTTGCAGGATATTGTGGTGGATACGCTTGACTCTTCAACATACTTTGGTTCACAGCAACCAAGAAACAATGTCCTCAATGTCCTGGGGGTGAACTTGCAAGCTGGAAAGCCCCTGGCTCACTTACAAAGGAGTGAAGGGGTCTGGAAAAATATTTCAAAAGCGGTTTGGAAACCCAAAAGTGCAAGATAACCAAAGCACAGAACAAGGTACCAGAGCTAAAACAAAGACATCTATCTTGACTACACTCTTGACTAGCAGCCAACTACTTCACTCTATAAATACAACCACCAGGATGGGCCTGATTTAAGCTCACCCTGAACTGCAGCTGGACTACACACCAGGTGACTCTCCTTGAGCAGGGATGCTTCTCAAAATTAAAGATTCCTTACCTGAGACTAAGAGATCCTTCCTTACCCACGGCAGAGAGATCCCTTACCCATGACAGGTACTTGGTAAGTGACCAATAGCATGCTGAATTAATACTATGGAACATTACTAACTCATGTAGCTACTCTCTAGTCAATATTATTACAAACACTGTAGAGATAGTTCCATTAGACAAACTGTTCATCAAATTTGAGATTAAGATTGGATCCAGCCACACTTAGGCTCTGTAAGGAGTTTAAAAATCAAGAGGTTCTACTCTGAACCTCATGACCCAACAGAAGGGCCCTCCTTACCCTTTGCCTCTCCAGTTTCTCTGTAAATCCTTCTAACTCAATTTACCTTTGTATGTCTCTTCCATGCAGTAATTAATAAGGTAAATCTTGCCATCAAACTTAATTAACCTTGTCAAACCACAGTTAAATTTCATTTAATTTCATCAAACTTATTGACCTCTGTCAAATTATTATTTTACCTCAATAAAAAATATTACTGCTTCTCTCTTTGGGGTGAAGTGCATTTTGTTCAGACGTGACAAATATGCACCTGACAGTGATCACCAACTACAACCATCAGTTTATGTGTGACCACCAACAGAAAGCATATTTTCAACACCTTATTTCAGTACTCCGCGAGACCTGAGCACATTTAATGTGATTCCTGCTTCTCTCTGTGGAGTATCAACTGCACTCCAATATGCAAGTCATTTTTATAATGTCTCTTACACTAACTTCCTGAAAGACTGAACTGCTCCAGGGGCTATGAAAGCAAAGTTATCCATGCTTCAATCCCAGCAGGTCCTGCTGAGTGAAGAGAATCAAAACATACGAACAACACCTCAGGGTGAAAAAAAACCCCCATAACCCCACAAATCAAATGAAGTTTGCCACTGATACCAATGGGATTGGTGGGGTTTTTTTTAAATAACTAGAAGACTAACAAAGAACATGTGAAAGGGGAGAATGTTACCAAGTCTGTTTCCTCAAGAAGTCAACACTGTCCTTCTGCTGACTTGTGTTTCTCTTTCATTTCAACTCACTAAAATTTCTAGCAAGACATAGTGCTGCCGAGTGCTGGCAAACAAACCATCTTCTATCCCATTGCAGGGGATGAAGTCATTTCATATCCTCTTCTCTCTTAAAAGAGATCCATTTCCTTAAGTATGTGTTACCTTAACAGCAGAAGGTGCTCCACTTGTCTGTGTTTTGGGGGGTTGGCTGACATTATCACTTGCTGATTTCTTCTACAAAATAAAAGACATAACAAATGTTAAGAAAGGTTCATGGATAAAAAGAAAAGCCAAGTAAAACTGTAAACAAAAAAAATAGTATGAAAAAGGTACACTAAAAAAATTTCCATTACAATATCTTATGCAAGACAAGTAATCCAAAAATAAATTCTCCTATGTAACTTTAATTCATGCAGACTCACTTCAGACAGTTTTACCCAGCCCAGAATAGGCTGAGTTCTTTTGTACTGTTCCAGGGACAATATATAAATCTGTGCTGTTTCCTGTGGCCGAGTGACTCCTTTTTATTTACAATTAAAGCAACAGTAGCCATATATATTTTAAGGAAAAGCATCCATGAAAATAACATGGGTAAGCTATTGCAGTACAGACATAACCTGAATGACAACACAGAAGGTAACTTTATATCTCAAACAGGGAAGCAGATACAAAGCTAAGGGCAAAATAATGGCTTTTCTAATTAATAAATACCCTTGCAACTGAAACAAAAGCATAACATCCCTTTTGAACCTCGTTCTCCACCACTGTAATGCCATTATTATCATCAAGTACCACTAAGTATCTCTGCAAAAACTCAGTGACTGCTGAAATCACTTCTAATAATGGCTGGGAAAATAACTGGCTAGTAATTTTGCTTAAAAGAAACAGATTTTTGGAGGCAACAGATGTGTAAGACCTATTCATTTTCTCTGATGAGTGGAAGATTGACAAGATTGACAGCACAACTAAAGTGTTCACACTAGTAATTACTCTCTACAAGCAGAGAAGTCTGCAAAATGACCAGAGATTCAATCAGCAAACTTGTATGCAAACTCAGAAGCAGCAGTTTTCAACTGATGAGACACTAGGTACTGTAACAGACTGACAGACTTCTGTCATTAAGGTAATTTCTACCTCCTGTTCTCTTTCTGATTTAGCTCCAAAACCAGGAGAGCATCTAAAAAAAGCTAAACATCTAAACAAAGCTGCACATTCAACAACCAGAGCTTGGAGCAGTGGGCCACCCTCTGTGGCTATTTACATAAGATTAACATCAAAAAGATGTGGCCCAATGGTACAGACTGACATAAAGTGGGACTTTACACCAAGGATTTCACACTCAGTATTGGCCACACTGAAAACAAAGACTACACACCACGTTGCAAAACTCAAGTGTAATAGTGATTTCTCCTGTTAGGGGGATGTTAGGAGCAGGGCTGACTCCACCAGCTGCTCTCTCCCCGGACCCTGCTGCACAGCTGCTGAAGTCCAGTGCTGCCCAGTACAAACCACTACAACCCCAGTACAGACCAGCTGAGCCACTGGAGCCCAGCCCAGCACCCAGGGACCCGGGGGTCTCTGCCCAGGCTTTTGTGGTTGCAAGTTCAACCAGCAGCAAAGCCAAGCACATATCCCAGAGACAGACAGACACAGACAGACACACAAGACACTGACATGGCCGGGTACACACACAGGGCCTCCATCACACACCAGCACCCCCAGCCACATCCCCTCCTCCGGGCACAGAGAACCAGGAGGTCACTAGTGCACACACACCATTTTTTGAGTACTGTACTATTAAAAGGTAAGTCAGAGAAGTGTGAGCAAAACATAAAAGTACAATAGTAATGTCTATGTATAGAGGGTGTAACAAGCTCACCAATTACGTATAAACCTGTGAAGTTTTGTAAACTCGGTGTGCTAGCTTTGTGGAATGCCACCTGGCATCTGTATCTGTGCAAATATGAAATAAAATACCTCGACTCTGTGTGCACATTGGTGTCTGCACACCTGGTAAACGACCCCACTTTGGGACAACGCTCTGACTCCCCCCCAGGTTCTCCCCTGCTTGCTGCGAACACACAGCACCCGCACGTACATCCCATGGGCACCCCACACTCATGGTTCCCCCCAAAACCAGCACAGACCCTCTGCCTGCCTGACAGCCCTGCCCAGACCTGGGGCCTCCTGCTCACCCACTGGTCCAGCTTGATGTTTGATGGTGAAGACGCACGCACAGCCGGTTTGGAGAGGACACAGACACTCGTCCCCCACCCCAGTAGCTGGCACCAGGCAGTGGGCTGTGACCCCAGCACATCTCCCCACCAGCTGACATGGTCCCACCAACTCCCTCCGACAGCCTGAACCCTCGAGCTTCCAGCCTCACCAGATGCAAAGTCCCAGGTCGTGGCAGTTTTTTGAGAGCCCATCCACTACTGGTACTGACCAAGTGACTAGTCATCTCTAGGGGACAATGCCCCTGAAGGCAGGGGACAGAGGTGTGGTGCGTTACACTTTTGTAGAGACAGTACTGAGATGCAGAATGCCTTGGCTTTTGGCTCTGAAGTCATGCAATAAGGACTCAGTAATAAGCACTATCCAAAAAATGCTTCATAACTTTCAAATAAGTTATTAAGTTGCTGAAGGAATACAAAATCTT
Source organism: Caprimulgus europaeus (assembly GCA_907165065.1). The sequence continues at coordinate 87,086 of OU015527.1, forward strand.
GAGTGCTATCTTTCTGTTTTCAAAAAGAAAAGAAAAGAAAAGAATCAAATAAAAGAGCAGACCTCTGAAGTGCAATCAGTACTCAGGGTATGTCTTCAGTATCACAGCTCTCGATTGCCACCTCAAGCTCAACTGAAATAACAGTCTCTGGCTCAGGACCTCACGGTCCATGCTGCTCAGGACTTAGCTTTGGGGTACCTAAAACTAATGTCTAACATAACTGTGATGCTCTGAAAATATGAAAAAAAAAAAGTAGTGTTTTGAGAAGGAGTTTTTATGACACCTACCAACATATTCAAAAATTTCAGGCATGAGGCTAGTCTGCGCCCCGCCCCCTGCTCAGTCTGAACTTGAACATCCTTGTTCTGAGCATGAATTTACATTAATCCATTCAACAGTATAAAGAAAAAATTGTTAATGCAAACATTTCTCTGTTTACAGCAATAAAGGCACAGGCAAGAGAGAGAGAAGCAGCAGCAAATAACTTCTCCTCTGGAGCAGAGAAAGGCTACCTGGAGATAAACTACAGGGAAACTTAAGCCACGACATCAAATCAATATTCTTTACTGAAGAGTGACCACAACAGGCTAAGTAGAGCAACACATTTCAGATCCCAGGGTCATCTTTCAACAGTAACTTCTTTGGTATCTACCCCTTAATACATTTGTAAAAGCTGAAAGATTGGCCACATCATGCTACTAGGTTCATCCTTCTTTTATGCTTACTAAAATAATAATAATGTTATGTGCTTCCCAGCATCCTCCCCACAACATTCCCCCAAGGCAAACCAGCTCTGACACCCTTTATCAACAAATCCATCAGAGCTGTTCCCATCTTCTCCTCCTCCAAGGAGGAGACACAATCAGATGAAGAATCACCATGCAGCTGTACTCACATCTCACTCCCCAGTCTAATAATAAAAGAGCTAATGAATTATCAAAGCATAGCTTCTTTATGAAATGAATTAGAATAATCAAGAGCTTGTACAGAATTGAGTGGGAAGGAATAAAAACCGTGGCACTCAGGTACTTGTAATCTACTCTTCATTATTAGCAGTGGCTTTGAAACAAAAAGCCAAAACACTGTTTCAGAGTGGAATATTAATTCCTCCATGTGTAATAAAGAGGAGATAAAATACATATTCCTTTGATATGTAGATTTTCCAAGTGAAGACAAGCATTAAGACTGGTGTCTAGAAATATGGATTAAATGTTCATTTTGGACTGCAACATTCAAATTTTCATTATAATGTTGCAATAAGAATGCATATGGTACAGTTTTAAGAAGTAAAAAAAAAAACCACATGAGGAAAGAACGTGCAGTCTCTGTTCTGGAAATGCCTCTGACAACTGTAAGCAGCATTTCAGCCTCCACTTTTCAATCTTTCATTCAAGAACTGCTTCAGAAGCAATTACACTCTATTTCTTCCTATAGCGGGAACAGCCTCACATCACAACAGCTCCCAATGAGTAGGAAAATTTAACTGAAATAATGTTATTTTTCAACTACCTTTTTCATCTTAGCCAAAGAAGAACCAAACAGAAATGGAAAATGGGCAAACAACCTCGTGCTGTATTCCTCAGAACCACTCTGCTCCTCCACCAAGGACACATCAGGGCTGGACTCCCCTGTGGCCATCAGATGCCCTAGGGCTTCAGGGGGACACCTCTGCCAGCCCCTCCACCCCAGTGCAAGGGGGGGAAACCAACCAACCAAAGCAGTATAAAATAAATAACTTGTTACCAAAGTAGAAAGAAACCTCATAAAGGTTCCAATCAAAGTTCCTTATGCACCTCCATAATTCAGACCAGTAGTGGGCACCCAAGGGATTTTTACCAGTCGCCATGTCCCTACTCACCACTGGACTCCTGAGTTAACTCCAATGCTTTGTCTGGATAAGGAATCCTGCATAATGAGCATCAGGATTGAAAGAGATCACAGAAATCCTGATGTTAGAGCAAAGAATCAATTTCAATGCTCAGGCACCAATTATCACTATCATCCTTTCAAAGTAAAGAAAGTATTTCCTGCTAAACAAAGACTAATGAGCTGAGCAAGCAGCACATATTTTGTCTACACTGCTGTCAAGCACAACTGGAAATGGCAGGACATGTTAGGGAGGTGTGAGGAACTGCACTATAGACTTGTCTCAAAGATTGCTTGCGAGGATGGTCACAAGACCACTGGGTTCTGGAAACCCTGACTTGTGAAGACACACTGCCCACGGGGGTGTTCTGCCCAGACATGTCCCTGCCCTCAGTGCTGGGGGGCACAGAGAGGCGTGCCATTGCTATGGAAACCACAGCCCTCGAAGGGGTATTTAAGAAGGACCTGCATGGGCAAAGGCAGGAGGGAGAAAAGGAGAGAGAGAGAAAGAGAGCGACAGAGAGGACGACCGCCTGACCGCACCACGCCACGCTGCACCACCGCTGGAACAAGCCACTGAGACCTCCTCACCGCCACCTCACCGCTGGACCCGTGGTGGTGACTGTTCCTGCTGCCCTGTCCTGACTCCTTGCTTGATTTCCACCTTTTATTCCATTCTGTCCTATTACTATCCTCTTTATTACTTTTTGTAATGTAAGTAAGTTGTTGTGGGTGTACAGCATTTGACCTCGTCTGTGTCTTAATCTCGCCCTTGGGATCACATCGAAACGTTCCCCGACATCGGATCGGGACATTTGAATGATCCCGACATTGGATCGGGACAGGAGAGTCTTGTTTCATACCCTATCTGGTAAAACATGGCCCCACTCTAAGCTGAGGCTTCAAATTCCTATAATACATGGTTTTGTCTTCCTTTGAATACCACATTTTTATGTTCAGACACCAGCAATGCACAGGGTGGATTTTTAAACTGATGCAGCAGCTCTCCTTGGTATCTATGAGAGTAAAAAAGAGAGCAGGTTTTTCCAGATTATGTGCAGTTAATAAAAGCGGCACTAATCCACTCAAAACAGTGTAGGGGGGTTTCAAAGCACCATCACACAACAGGAGTGTTTGGTTTGCATCAGTCTTACAAATTACACACATGGTTATGTACTAAGGCACGTCATGTCCCCAAGGGCAGCCCTCTGAAGGGGCAATACTGAACACAGTGCTCCAGAACAGGACAGCAGGATCATGCAACTCACTACAACACAAGACCTGCCTTACTGAGTCCAGATGAAGTTTCACATAATCCCTTTTCCCTGTCTACAGCCGCAGCCAACAGCTGATATCCAAGAAAACAAAAACACTGATGGAGAAATACATCAGGTGCATGTTGATACTCCTTTCAAATACTCCAAACTGGAGTATTTGTACTACTCCAAATACAAACAATTTGTGGCTCACGGACTTCTTAATTTCAGTGTATTTTATAAACTGTCCTAGGTTTCTCCTCAGTGATTTTGCCCCATCTCACCTTGAAAGTATTTCTATTTTAGCATCCAAAAGCTACTAGAGCACTAAAGCCTTGATGACATAAAAAGTCTGAAGCAATCTGAAACTGGTGGAAGGGCACAGGTAAGCTGAAGATGGTGTCAAGACGGTGTCAAGATGAGAAGTAAAGGAAAACCACACCAGCTGTTTCTCACACGCTAACACTTTACATACAGAATTGCTAAAAGTCTTGGAACATCAAGAGGGAAGGAGAAGAAAGGAAATTTCCTATTTCATGTACTTTGCGATGGCATGCTGCAAAATTGTTGACTCAGGACTACGATGTCAAAACACAGTGAGAAAAGAGAGGGACAGATAAGGGAAAACATAAGCACATCACTCACTTTTGCTGGGTGGCAGATGCATCCCAGCTGCAAACATATGCAACAGCTTCAAGTGCACGAGCAACCACCAATTCCAACAGCGATCATTTCTTTTCTGTTAACGCCTATCATACACACACCCACAGGGAACGAAAACATTTCATTAAAGATATTTAGATTCTCAGGAAGTGTCTTATTCTGCTTAGAATATGAATTCAACAAATTTAAGGTTCTGAAAACCAAGACATAAAGAGTTAAGGTATATCCCCGTGACTTGAACTTTTGTCCTTGAGCGGTGCCCACCGCAACCGTAACACATGCACACTTTCACTGTCAACTATGCTGATAAAGAGCTACCAGTGTCTTCTTTCAATTACATATTGTAAAACAGCTCCCAGTTTCCAGCTCTGTCTCTCCAGCAAATCTTTTGTCTATTTCCACAAGACACCATGTACAGATACACATTCAGTTGCTTATAATTAGATTGACAGATTACGTGTACCTCCACCTAAAGATGACTATTCCTGTTGCAAGTAGATCCTCCAGTCTGTCTAGGCATAAAGCTTGAGTAGCACTGCTGAAATGGGGCCAGTATGACAGTATCTTTTCTCCGTGAACATATATTAGGTACTGAAGTGAAGATCTACCTTTCCAAGAGTAACATGGCCCTGTGAAGCAGGGTACCACAGTCTCTTCCAAAACCCTTCCATGACACCCCTCTAGGGCTAGATGCAACAGCACTGAATATTAGTACAACCAAAGGGCTTCCAAGTAACTACCTCAGGCTACTGTGGAGTGTCAGGGTTAAAGTAAAATGGGTAGATAGCCTTAAGGCCACATCTTAGTCTGTGTTTTCAGAAACTGAACAGACTAAATTTATTACGCTGTAGGAAGAGCTGGAACCTTAGCACTGTGGTAAACTTTATGTTTCTGGCCACTGAGCAGAAGAGGTGAGAGTGGACCCTTGGGAAGCGAAGCAGGGAAGGACTGTGTGCACCCTTTACTTTCCAAGCTAGATGGCCATCCAGAAGAACAGAGGCTGGTGGAAACAGCTGCTGAACTCACCTGCTGGCTGGAAGAGACCTGTATGTCTCTTCCAGCCAGCCTTCAAGCTCTAGCTGTGTGACTTTAGTGTCAGCCGCTCCAGTGTAGTTAAACACAACGGGTCTCAGAAGCTGTATTTTTAAGTGAGGAGTAGACACAAGCTGCAGCTGGCAGCTGTGCTACCCACACCATGTGGGAAGGGAAGTTCACTCCATGATCCAGAGGGAACGGCTCACTGCCTTCAGCGAGTTCACAGCTTCTCCTCTGAGCTTTGAGGACACTGTTTAGCACACAGCTGCGTGGACCAGCCTGGTACCTGGTGATCTGGTTTCCTTTCTCTCCTACTGAGCAGTTGGGTGACCTTAAGTAAGACAACTCCAGCTCTATGCTTCAGCACCTCCTCTTCCCCACACTTCATCTACGCCACTCAGATAATGTGTCTAGTCTCCTTTATATAACACTTTAAGATCTGAGGATTAAAGTACTGTGTGACAGTTAAGCAGTAATTCACTGGAGACTTAAAAAAATACATACTTCCTGAAGAAACAATCTTATGAACTAACATCTGTTGGTACCTCATAAATAACGTACACATAATGCCTGCTACAATTGTGTGTAATTCCAAACCTATCGCATTATTAAATACACCATCTTCACAGTGGTAACTCCTAACTCTTTTAAAGCATTAATTTATTTTATTGTATTATGATGCTAGAAATGGAAAAATCTTACTTAGTATATTAGAAATTTAGCCATTTAGTCTCCTCAGCACCTCTGTGCAAGTGCATGTCTTACCAAGCAGGTTTGTATTTACAGTAAACCTGCGTTCTTTTCAATCAACTTTAAGTCTCCAAGAAGGAAAGGTTTAAGAAGCCTATTCTACCCCTTAACAGTCCTCATTTTGAGTTCTCCTTGATGTTGTGGCTAATTAGCATGTTCCACTCACACCTGTGTCAAACCTTTCCTATCTTCTCAAAGTTTTACTTGTCTTCTCTCACTCCTTCAGGACTATAAACCCAAAGAATCTGAGAGGCTGAGTAATTTATTGTTATTTTTAGGTAAACAATGAGCATATAGGCTTTTACAGTTTTCCCTTCAATATGAATACGCACTCTTCAAAGACTTTTGTATTTCCTTGTCATTTTCATAATGGATTACCAAACCTTTTCTAGTAGGGAGGCAAACAAACTCAATATTCTAGACAAGGTTGTCCACAGCTACCTACAGAGAGATTACAAATTTCTGCTTCAAAAATGAAGACTACAGGAATAATCTCCAACTTTTAAACACAAACATAACATTGCAGACTCTTGGGAAAGCTGTACTAAGATCTTGAGTTGCTACCTCAATGATTAAAAAATTAAGAGTGTTTTGTTGGAGGCTAATGCCATTCAACAGCCCTAAGGAAAAGTGTTTTGATCTACTTTCACTTTTAAGCATTGTGAAGTCAAATAAACAAGTCAAATACACAAATAAATTTGCAAGAGGAAACACACAGGCAGCACTCTAAGGACTCAAAAAGCAAAGGCATTGAGACAATAAACTTGGTAACAGTCTTCTTTTGCTAGCTAGAAATAGATCTTCCCAGTGAGAGGTCAAGAACAGTAACTCCACAACCCAAACTACAGGCTTCAACTTCCACCCTTCCCACAAAGACCTCAGCACTGTTCTATTACGAGCAACGTGCAGTCAAAGAATTTGCATTAAACAAACAATGTATAAAAGAACAATGCTATTTATGAAGAAACTAAACTGTCTAGAGAGGAAAGGAAGAACACGTTGCCCAGGCTAGACCAGCCTTCCTTGGTAGCTGGACAGGAAATGTAATTGCTTTAATTATCTGCTTCAGAGGATGGTAATAAAAGCATTCACTGGCCTTGATTTGCAGAGCAGTTAAACACACACCACCCTAGACAAAGTTACTTTCCAAGTAGCCCCTGCTATGAACAAAGTATCAGGCACACCTATTTCTGACTTCCCCTATTGACATTTGAAGACAACAAGTAGACAAGTGGGAACAGACTTGTCTACTAATTCTTCTCTTTCTGAATCTACCATCAGCCTTCCCTGGGGAAGCACTGCTCCTTCTCACAATAGCAGAGGCTCCTGGGGAACTAACAATCAGTGATGGTATTTGCATCCTGGCTCGGACAACACCTTCCCTTTGGGATACCAGTCTGACTCACCGTAGCACACAGAGGTGTACCCCCGAGCAGCTAACTGCTGGGAGAGGGGCGATCCTTCCACCCACTGCTCCTCACACTGCCCACACCCCACGTGGCTTCTGATTGTGAACAACGGCCGCTATGCTCAGACTATGAAGTTCTTTGTGTAAACTCAATGTCGTAACCCAGCAGGGACTCTTGAACTGTAAATAACAGTTCCAGAGGAGGCAGCACCTTGAAAAATAAGAATTTTTTTCCTAAAATACAGCACTGACCACGTATTTGCAAGTGTGTCAGGAGATGGCGCAGACGTGCAACGTCTATACATGAATTTGGATTTGTATCTTTGGAAGAAAAGCCAGGATGCAGACAAGGTGGAAAGCGTGAGAGTGCACTCACTTAACCCGTACGTTTGGATAATCAGAAAACCAGGACCATCAGACATGTCCCACAGTGCACCTGCACTGCAGAATATACATATCCACTGAGATCATTTCCACTGATACTAACATGAAGCATTTGTGAAAGGATGAACTGAGCAAAGAAATATTTTCAGTAGGCTGCTCAGCAACACAAGACAAAAGAATAATGAGTGACTACAGTCACCAGCTAATTATCTGAAAACTACCACTTTGCGATCAAAAGACAAAAATCTGTAGAGGAGGGAATTCATTACCAACTTTGCTTCTTAATATGTTCAAACACTGGAGTTTACCTCTGCTGCTTCTGCTCTTTCCTCTTCCGATTTGGAAGCAGCTCCACTTGCCTTCTTGTCACCATGCTGTAAGTAGAGAAAACAGATGTGTAGTTATTAAGATTTTAAATTATACTTTCTATGCAGAGATATTCCCAAACATCTTAGCGCACATGTGATTCCTTTGACCTACCACAATATGGCAGAAGGGAACATGCCAAGTTTTCCTTCTCACTAATGGACAGGATCTCTAAATAACTTGCTGGATACCTTCAAGTGAAATCACAGTCAGAAAGTCATGAATTCCAGGGCAGCACATGTAACGCGACTGTTCATGTGAAAAGCTGTGGAAGGAATTGTGCTTATCACTCACTCCTCACCAGCACAGCACTCTCTGATACTTGCTTCAGAAGCGCTGTCAGCCCCACAGACTTCAGCAGAAACTGAACAGCTCTCAGATTGACCAATAGAACGTGGGCAAACGTGAGCATCCACTCCAACATCCGAACTTTTCTCAGACACATTAAGATGCCCATCATGCCCAGCCCTCCTTACCTGGAAGCAAGCTGTTACTATGATTTCTAGAATTCTGCTGCTGGCGTACAAAAAATAAATGTTGCAACAGTACAGCCACAGGTGCACATTAGGAAATGCAGTTCTTCTAGGTTCCCCAAGCTTCCTGCATCTTTTATCTGCTCCAAGACTTTAAACCTCTTGCTTTCTTCTAACCTGATACACAATCCCATTTGCTCCCCATGTGCAGCAGTGTACGGAAAATGGGCATCCAGTGCATGTTTTACTCTCTGCATCTCTGAAAAGTGGTGAACACAGTCCCTCAAAAAATCTTTTCAAAAGCAGATTGTTTAAACTTTAGAATAAAGGAAAAGAAAAAAAAAAAGGCAAGAAATTTTACCATAAATATAAAAGGCAACATAATACAGCTATTATCTAACATCTCAGCTAGTGTAACTTCCCACAGCAACCAAGACATCTGGGAATGAGGATTCACATCTGGTTTGTTTTGTTAAGTAAAGACAGGAGATGATTTGAGACTCATTTATTCCCTTCTGTTTTGAGGACTGAGCAGCAGGAGGTAAAGTTTGCTAACCCACTAAAGTAATGAGTTCCTACAGATTTTTCTTTACATGGCTATAGGGAGAAAGTAATGATCCATGTATCACTGCACTATCTTCAACAGGAGTATGTTCAAGCACATCAGCACACAGGCTGGGAAAATACTAGAGCTGAATGAACAAATAAAACCAAAAGTAAAAAACCAGCATGTCTCTAATCAGCTTCCATTATGGTAGTACATGACAAAAATGTCAAAAATTGGTTTAGACTACATCTAATAACTCATGTTTTTAAAATGCGTTTGGGCACAGCTAAGATACCTGACAAGTTTTAAAATTGAAAATGTTATCCTCATATTCTAATTGTGCCTCTTCAGAGAAAAAACAAGCCCCACTGGTTGTCTTTTCAGGTGAGATGAATTGATTCACTGCCCCATAACGTCACTTTCAGTACAGGCTCAATTAACCCAGTTATCTGTGCTTTTTACTGCTACAATAAAAGCACACCACACACATACCAGTAAAAGCAACAGCAGTGAGCGTGCTCATGCTGACAAAATGTTAACTCCAGAGCCAGCACTGCTCTAAGGCTCAGGAGCTACAGCTCTTGCCCAGCAAAACTCTGCTGTGTAGACCAGGCTCTCTTCCTAAATGGATACCCTCAGCATCACAAGACTCTAAAAGCCACTTACTACCCCAAATCCAGCTAATTTAGCTAATAAAGCAAGCACATCTTTCTGTACATTGCATGTATTTCATTGCTTTTATTTGCTTCTTTACATTTGCACACAGTTTTAAAAGCAGCAACATGAATTAAAGCCCAGATCTATTATTATTATTATTATTATTATTATTATTATTATTATTATTATTATTATTATTATTATTATTATTAAACCAGGTCACAGAATGCAGGAGCCTTACTTAGTTCCTACTTTTACTTTACTTCCAGGCTTTTACCACTGCCAAATCCAGTGTTACCCTTCCTCCCTAAATTCATCTCCTCACCTTCACATCAAGGAAACCAGTACCAGACAGGACACAGCACCAACAGAACACCCAGTCCCAGCACTATGAAGGGAGAATGCGCTGTGTCCCAAAGGGTGGATGGAGCTCAAGCGTGTCCCCTCCTGGGTGTCAAGGCTTCTGTGTCCACTCACCTCCTGCTTTCCCATCCCCAGACCAAGCAGTCAGGTACACTGGTCTGCACTGCCCGCACCGGCAGGACGAGGGGGCCATCAGGATTCCCTCCAGCACCCTTCAAGTAGAGCATCAACTCCACATCCCTGAGGGACCCCAGGGCAGCTTCATTGGCCAAAGAGGGAAAGGAATGGACAAGAAAAAGCACCACAACTTTGCCACCCCTAAACTCAAGTCAGAGAGAGATTAAATGCATGTTCTTTTCCTTCCAGAAGGCTGTATCAAACAGCAGCTATCATAATGAGATTTTGACTAAAAGGCCACACACTGTTTATTTTAACTATGGGAACAAAGTACGTACGGCCCAATCAAAGTAAATTTTTATCTCATAAGTTGGAGTCACACACTGTGTACACAATAAGCACTGATATTCTCTGGCCTCTGAGAGAATAAAACTGCCTACGGCAGTATGACCTCACTTGAAAGTCCACCATCCTGAGGATGTAACCTTGGAAAGCACAACTTCCTAATACACCTTCTCAGAAGACCATGCTAGTTCCCTGAACAGCTGATGCTTCAGGGATATGAGAATGGACGCTTTTTCAGAAAAGGCCAGCCAATAGCTCTTTTCTGCTCTCTATTTCCAAGCTTTGAACCTTCTAGTTAAAATAAATAATTTTTTTTTTTTAATAAAACAAATAAATCAACCTGCTTAGCAAGAGACTAAGCCCAGCTTTTCTTGGACAGTACACATGCATTGCTCCTTTACATTCCTAAGTGTATGACAGAGTTGACTTTCCCCTCAGGCACTCTTTCCTTTTTCTGCTCATCTTTTCTTTCAACACCAAAGAAATACATCCATAACCCAGCCAGTGGACAGGAGCAGCTTCAGCTCTGTCACACAAACAGCAGGCATAAAGTTTAAGCTACATTTCTGGTTTAACTAACAAATTAACAACAATTCATTATAGTAGTTAAGTTGGTCCAAAATATTTTCCAACTTTACTAACAAAAAACAAAACACACAAACCACCTATAATCACATCTTCTCAAAATGCATAAAGAAGCATTATGAACAAGAAAGTTTATCCTGAGATCTTCATCCTGTTCTACAGTGCACAAAAATGTCACAACACTTGTTTTACGGGCACACCTTTAACTTTTGATTCAAAGAGCATTCATAAACCAGAAAGTAACTGGCCTAGGTGAAAAGCGCAGAGTAAAATACCAACAACTGAACACACAACTGCATTCTCAGCCCACACTTGCCAAAATCAGACCTCAGCTAAAGGTCTTGCTTCAAGAAATTCCTTCTAAACCTCATGAGCCCCATGAGCATTAACGAGCCTCTGGTTCAAAGCCATTGCACAGCATCTCAGAGGACTGCAATGAGGACACGCTCGGAAACTGGGTGAGAAGGGAAGTCTCCTTGCAAGAGTCTCAGCTGAAGTCAACTTTGCACTACAGAGATTAAAGGAGACGTATCGTTTTATGGGGATAGGAATCTAATCTTCATTTTCAGTTGAAATTGGGAAGAAAGTAGACAAGTTTGATGCCACTCAGAAAACTGCCAGATGGAAAGAGGTGTCAGGGGAATCGCAATCAAGCAATGTAAGGGATAGAAAGGTGAAAATTAGTTTCTTCTTAGAGCCATCCCATTCTGCTTTAAATACACCAGCCAGTAAAAACCTTGGTAGGGTAACCAGTGAATCTCTTTTTCGTCCCATCCTCTCTCCCAGCTTTTCTGCTTTGCTTACTCATTCTTTAGACCACAAGGTCTTCCAGGCAAACTGCCCTGCATGATACACATGCACAGGACAAGGGAGGACTCGAGTCTCTCGTGGAGGTCCGCAGGTGTCATCCTGGTGCCAACAACTGTCACAATGAGTTTCCAGCGGAGCTTGTGGAGGAGCGGCTTCTTTATCTGATCTCAGTTAGTCACTCTTAGTATCTTTTCTTACCCTGGATTCAGTGACCCAGGACTACCAAGGCCTTTAATTTCTGTGTCATCACTTAATGCAGCAATTCCCACACTTTCCTCCTTGTGACTTTGTCACCTCCACCATACTGTGTTTGACTCGATGCAAGGAACAAACATTCTCAACACTGAAACACACACATTCTGAAAACATTACTAAACATCGATCCAAGCTACTTAGAACACTTTAAAAGTACAGTTATATATTCAACAGATTTCATCTACCTGATCGTGTACTTTATGATATGTATGCAGGAAATACATTAAAGTGTCATTTTCTCTGAAAGCCACCTTACACGATGTATACTTTCTGTAAAGCTTTAACAGAATGCAAACTTTTTGTCACTACCCCATAAAAAGACTGTTTCCTTATATGACTAACACATTATAAAGAAGGCTTTTCAAAGCAGCTGCAGGTTCGCCACAGTAATGAGTAGTGAACTAGTTCAGCCAAACTGCACAGAGCCATCAGAGAGCTGTGGCTTACTCAGGGAGTACCTGGCAAGCGACGACTATTCCTGGTACCTCTGCAACCTACCCATGGATAAGAACACGCTCCTGAAAAAAGGCACATGCGGAGTTTTGTTTCCAAAGTAGAAACAATCCCATGTAAATTCTGCCTGATGTCGCAAACTGCTGCATTTTGACCGAGTGTTACAGTTTCGTCAGCTAGCAAGCTTGCGTTATTCAGAAAATGACTAAAACAGCCAACAGCATTAAAAAAACCCTGTTTTTCAGTGTCGCTTTTGAAGAGACTCACGGAGGAATCATGGAAGTACATCCAGAGCACACTAAGTTCTGATCTGACCTGAAATATACTACAGCATTGAAAGAAGGCGCTGACTGCCTCCAGCCACCACGAAATCCTTTCCTTATCCCTCCTGAAGCGTTCATGCCAGAGAGGGGAGGGAGCCCTCGGGATCGCTGCCACCCCGCAGCCCGGCGCCGGGCCCCTGCCCCGGTCGCCCCCTGAGGAGGGGTCCGGGCTGCCCCGGCCCCGTCCAGGCTCTCCCCCACCCGCAGCCCCGTATTTACCGTGGCGTACCACCAACGGGCGAAGGCCATGGCGCTGCCCGCTGCTCCTCACCGCCCGACACGGCCCGGCCCGGGCCGCGCCCGCCAGCCGCCCCCGCCCCAGGGCGGCACCCGCCGCGGTAGCGGCCTCCCACCGCCGGGCCCCGCGACGGGCGGCACCCCCGCCTCGCCGAGGCTGTGGGACAACGGGGCAGCCGACAACCCCCCCACCGCCACCCCGCTCACGGACACCCACCCCAGCCGGGCCCCGCGCCCCTGCCCCTCCTCACCGCTGCGGGCGCGGCGGGGGGCGGCTGCCTCCCCGCCCCGGGCTGCGACATGACGGCGGGGCTGCCTGTCGCCTGCCCCCGGCGCTGCTGCGGGACGCGGGGAAGCGGGGGGCAGCCGAGGAAGCGGGGGGCCGGCGGTGTTGGCACGCAGCGGTCCCAGCACCGCAGCCGACTCGCCGAAGGCCGGGCCCTCCCCTTCCTGCCGGGGCCGGGCCGGGCCTCGGGGGCCGGCGGCGGGGGGCGGGGTGCAGCCGGTGGCTGTAACTCGGGCCCGGGGAGAGGCGGCCGGGCGGGCGCGGAGCCTGAGGCGGCGGCTGCCAGCGGCCCCCTGCGAGCGCCGGTGGGCCTGAAACAGGAGCGGCTTTTCTTAAAAAAAAAAAGGGGGTTGGGGTTAAAAAGCCCAAAAATCTTCACAGACACTTTCCTTTTCCTGACGAAAGTCTGTCCCTCAGCCTTTCCCCTTGGAAAAGCGTTGGGCTTGGACATCCACCCCTCGGCTGCGGAAGGCAGATCCTGGGGGTCAGTGTGGGGTTAACACTCATGCTTCAGGGATTTACCATAATCGGGTTATTAAATGGAAAAGCTTTCAAGGTCTGATGGTTTTTGAGTCCCAAACATCCTCATTCATGTGAGTCCTTACACAAATGGATGTCCAGGATGTTCTGGCAGCTTTTCCAAAACACCACAGAAACAAGTAATAGTCAGTCAAAGCCAAAGGAAGATGAAGTGTGACCAGCCACCCTGGATCAGCAGCTGGAAAATCCCCTCAGTAGGAAAGGCGGTCCTGTGCCTGGGCTGGGCAAGGCGGCTGCTAGTGCAGGTGTGCAGCTGGAATAAAAAAATCATTGTTTACCAAGAGTGCTTCTCCAAGGCCACCTCAGTAAAGAAACACACTGTGACTGAAGTGGTGTGACAAATACCCTTGAAGTATTATGGCCAGAACAATGTGATTAATGACATGAAGTCAACCAACAGTGAAAGGGGTTCAAAATGTGGTAGGTGCCCATAAGCCGGTACACACAGCCGTGTGTAGGTGCACACACACTCGTACACGGAGCTTGTACGTGGGAACTGGCGAGGCTGACCAGCTTTGTCTCACCCAACTCTTGTTTGTTCACACCTTAAGTTAAAGATGTAGGAAGCTGGGGTGTTCTTTATAGGGATCTCAGGTTTTGGTTGTCTGTGTGGAACAGGCGTTGGATGACGTACATCACTCCAAAGAGGTCCCAGCAGCAGCAGTTCCTGGACACAGGCATGGGCAAGTAGGGCATGTTTAGCAGCAGGAGGAAGCAGAAGTGTCCGAGTCTTCAGAGAATGCTTGCCACCTAAGCAACTTCTCCCTGCTTCCTCTGGGGAGGAGGCAGTAGGACAAGGTCACTTAGTGGGAAGTCTAGAAACCCAGTTAGTGCTTGTGCCCTCTCCTGTGAGACAGAAAGAGGAGATGGGTGGGTGAGGGTGGACGCCTCAAGGCCTTGGGGAATGGCTTTTACCTTCAGAGAGGAAAGATGAGTTAAAGCAGTCGTCCCCACCCCTCCTTTCTGATTATCTCCATGCAGATTTATGGCTGGCCTTTGAGATGTTCCAGCCTGTAACACGGATCGGTTTTGCCTTCCACTTGATGGATCACCTGCCTCAACTCTTAAGTACCCAGCCTATACCTGAGCTCTGTATTGCATCTGGCCATGAAAATGTGAAGCAGTTACATGGGACCAGCTTATAAGCCTGTGCATTTAGGCAAGGTGCTCTGGAGGAGAGGAGGGTGAGGGCTATGCTTAATGCATGACTTTTAAAGGAGGTTCTTCTGTGATATTTCTTTTGGGGTCACTCTGACAGGTCCAACAGATTGTACTGCATTCTTCACCTGCAGGCAGTAGACCTTCCCTGCTGACACAGCGCTCCAGGAACCTTCAGCATGCTTCACCCCGCTCATTGCTATGTGCCTGATGACAAGCAACTGGACCTGACAGTAACTGAAGCTGTGGAGTTGCACAGTAATGGGGCAGTGATACATGAATCCTTGGTGATGTCGGTCCGTACCGTGCTGGGTGTTGAGAGTTCTGCTGATCCAGAAGCATATCATCAATTCTAAGCTTGCCTAGTAAGAAGTTAGGTGTACAGATGAGATTTGAACACTGCGTAGGTGCAGGAAGGAGGAGAGCCATCCAACCACTTACTCCAGTTCCTGCAGATGCTGCGTGCTTCTGGGGTGTTTTGGAAACTGTCTGGTCTCCAGCCTTGCAGGGAGATCTTGCTTTGGGGCAAAGAGGCTGCTGACACTGCTATTTCTGTTAGAAGGCTCCTCCAGTTTGGCACTGCTTTAAGAAACCATTGTTTATTGGAAATTTCTGCACAAATTTAGTCTTAAATCTATGAATTTATTTAGTTTAGATTACTTTTATATGTAAAGGACATAGACAGGAGAACTGAAAAGCAAATAGTTGTTCCTCTAACAGAAGTTATTTCAGCTGATGGGTGCCTGAGTCAGCCTTTGAGCTACTGCAGGCCTAAACACCACTCCAACGCTTTGGGTAAAGATTTGGATATTTGAGTGGAGGAGTTGCTAGTAATTACCAAGTCAGTCTGACACTTAGTGTCTTTAATCAGGAAAAAAAAAGTTTTCCTTGCAGCTTCCAGTAGCACGCAGGTGTGTGATTTCAAAGTCAGTTGTGTTTTCTCTTGAATTTTTTACTTACTCTTTCACAGCATCTGCAAGTGAACACACCCACTAAAGCCTGCTGAGATATTGGTAGTGGAGTTCTGTACAGGGCTGACTAGAAACAGACACAGGAGACGATGGATTGTCCAGACGTATGGTTTGTTCAATGTATATTGGCTGGAGCAACAGCAGGTGTCCACGTCAGGAACGCAGGATCTTTACTGCGATAATCTGTAATGTAAACAAGTATTTAAAAACATTTTTTAAAATGTTTTTTAAAATGTTTTTAACGGTCATTTAGAGATACGTTTCATGGATACTTTTCCACGTCATGCAAGGTATTGGGAGCCTAGAACTGAAATCCAGAATCACCAATTTTCCCTGCCATACTTCATCTCCAAAGGGCACCAGCTGACGTCAAATGCCTCTGGATAAAAAGGTGCTCAAAATTCTGTCAGGATCGAAAGAAACTTTTGCCAAGCACACATTTTCTATTAGTATAACTTGCATAATAGCACTACTGCAAACTTATGAGTCATTCACCAAATTTACAAAATAAAGTACAACATCTCTTGTGTAATTGGATTTTTATCGAGGGTAGTTTAAAAAAAGTCTAACACTAAGTATAAAAATCTCTCAAGCAAGTTGTTTGTTTAATCTCTTTCCTCCTCTTCTTCTGGTTTACCAAGAGACTGAACACAAGTTCTCATGCTGTTCTCTTCCTCCCAAAACCAAAACCATAAGGATTTACTTTTTTTTTTTTTTAACCCGATTCCTGCAGTTCCACCCCATTTTAACACACCAACAGTAACAAAGATGGACAAGTACATTTAATTATTTCTTCTACTGTTTTTGTTCACACAATGTTCAGTAAATGGAAATTGGAATTGTCAGTTACGGAAATCCTCTTTGTTGATAAAAGCAAACAGTTTGGTAACTTCCTTGCTCTATAAAGCAGTAATTCAGATCCTTACTATTGAAAAGAAAGGTTTATTTCCATATACATTAACACCCACATTTTTGTATGTGTTATAAATGTGTTCTCTTTTATCATATAAATGGTATGTCCTCTGCTTGTTTAGTGTGGTTTGAAGATTTCCTGCTGGACTCCATCCCACCGCTGAATGGAAATTTCCTTTCTACAGATAGAAATCCCAAGCTTTGACACCAACCAAGAGAAAATTTTAGTTTTCTTTGGGTTTTTTTATTTTGTAAATCCCTAAATACTGAGCTGGACTTTTATTAAAAACAAAACAAAACTTTGAAATTAACCTTGAATCATTACTATAGCTGTATTTGGGTAACATGTACAAAACTTATTTTATTTATCCAGTTGTTCTATTTCATTACACTGAAATAGAGCAAATCCCAAACCTTCAACAGAATATATCACATACAACCATCAGTGAAAAAACGCTCTGTCGTAGCCTTCATCCTACAGGACTCTCTTCCACCTCGCCATGTGTTTGGTCTTCTCTTTTCTCCACAGCCAGTTTCTAGTTTCTTTTTTGGGGAATCAGCAGAGTTTGGAGGCAGCTGAGGTGAAACCACTCCAGAGTAGCTCTAGCAGTTGATTTGGAAACAGTGTGCTTTGAATTATGGATTTGTTTCAGTATAAACTCAGCCTTTAGGAAATCACAGGCATTTTTCTGGGCTGGATACAGAGACAGAGAGTACGAGGTTATGACTCCAAAGTGAGGTCTGAAAGGAAGTACAGCAGGATGAGCTGGGTGTTACTGCAGGGAATGTCAAACATCGCAGCTATGTAGGAGTGGCTAACCTGCAGCTCGTCTCCATCTCCTGGTTTTATTTAAAAAGGACTTCCCTGAAATGAGGTATATTCTCTCAAGTGAATTATGAAATTACAGTAAAAGGTTTGTCCTAGACATTTTTAATTTTTATAAACTGATTTATAAAGATTTATACATATGAAAATTACAGCACCATTTATCTCAGATTCTCGTACTGTGGGCTTAGATCAGTCTGTAACTAGAAACTGCAGATAAAACTTTGGAGAGCTCTGTGTGAGGTGGGACAAGAAAAATATATGTTTTAAAATCTTTAGGCACTAGAAAGTTTAAAAATCAACAGAAAATCATGCTAATAAAATTAAATACATATAAGCATAATTTACATTTTCAACATGCTGAATTTAGCAAGATGTTTTCATTTGTGTCAATGCTGTATCTTGTAACTCATAAAACCCATGCACGATATCACATCATTTGTGTACTTTTTGGGCACTTTCTCACTTAATTGCCATTTGCCACAGGAACAATGATTTCCTTGAGAGCAGTAGCATTCCCTCCAGTGCCTAATCATCACACTGTGCAGTGGTCCCCTCTGGCAATACCCACCTTCAAATGAAACAAATCCTGAGATTCTTGGTATTAATCAAGGCTTCACAGAGGATGGATTATGAAAAATAGCTGTGTTTTTCTAAAAAACATCTTTAAATTGAGCTAAAAATTATTTGTATTGGTTTGCAAAGAGGCTGTAAATCATTTATGTGGGTGACTTTTGGTGAGTCATCCCAGGGTAACAAAGAAAAGGTTTTACATGAAACCACATGTCTTTCTCTATTTTGTTTTATGTTTTCTTTTTCTCACTTTCTTAGCAATGCACAGATACACATGCAATTAAAAGAAGCGCAAGACAGATCAAAGTAGAGTTTAGATTTAACCCAAAAGCAAAAATAAAACCAACACTCAACTACTTTGTATATAAAGTGTATCTACATTCATACATACATGCACAAATGTATGCCTGTTTGGCAACTCTTTTGTACAAGTGTACGATGTAATGCACTGTATCCCATGGTTCCCAGGTAAAAGAAAAGACTAATGACTAATGGTTAAAGAATAATAATTTAAAGAAAAATGGCACTGAAAGTTGTAATTAATTTCCACTAACTTTACACAACAAAATACTAAGTGTGAGACAGAATTTTGACAGAAACCTCAGAGAATCTCTAGGGCCAGAAAAGAGAAAAAAATACCTCCTCCACCTGCCTCCACTGAGCCTTTGTAAAGGGTAGCCGCAGCAGAAGCCTTTACTTGTGTGTCACCTGTAGCTACTAGTGACACAAGCAGCACCCAATGGCTGTGACTCTTTCAATACCTCAAAAGATGGTAATTTCTGTGGCTGCTCCATGGAGCCTTATGGGAGTGTGCTGCTGGGAGAGTACTGGGTACTACCACTTGTTAAATAACACAAAATGCTCTTTTTCTAGTCTTCTATATATTCTTTTTGTTTCCTACTGGTGTTTTGAAAACTCTTCCCCAATGCTGTGCTGGCTGGGCACTGACGCTGCTTCTCAGACACTTTCAGCAGCTACCCATGAACCAAGACATCAGTAATTACCAGAGTACTTCCATAGTATTTCCCGCTGCACTTGTGATGGGTTATGAAAAAACCTCTGGCAAACAAGAAATTCCTGTTGAGAGAGAAGGAAATTACAGCACTGGGCTCTGTCAGCTCTTGTGAGCTGTAATACATCCGCCCTTCCTGCAGGGATGTAGCCCTGGGACTGGGATGTAGCCTGGCTGGAGAACCTCAGGCTTTCCTTCACACTTCTGGGGGAGTCTGCTGGTAAACTGGGGCTCAGGAGGACAGAGGGGTGTCCGGCCTCCCGTAGGGCACTTGTAGCAGGTAAAGGCATTGACCCTGAGTTCTGTTTATGCACAATCCTTTCAGTTGTACCACGTTTCTGATCTGATTATCTGGCTTAAAAACAGGGCTCTATCAACAGCGAAGAAGAGTTAGTCTGTAACTTGTCCTCTCATGGCTATGAGAAACCTGACTGTGGTTTTCATCTGAGCATGCACTTGTGTAGGGATGTCATGATGTGTGCAAAATGTGTTTATATGCAGACACGCACATTTGTGCAATCATATACACATTTTAAATATATACACAAGCACAAACAATGTATTAATTACACTCTAGAGTTAGAAAAATACATTGTGAAATATTTTGCCAATCCCAGTTGCATGACATGCCTGGAAACAGGGATAAGAGCAGACAACACTTCCTTAGGAGAGCATCGCGCTGCTGAGTAACTGCAGGTTGGCTTGATCAGGGCTGATGGATGTTGTGTATTTGGCAGCCTTGTTAGCATCTGGTTCATCCTGTACTTAACTTGGTTGACTTGTGCCTCATCTGAAAGTGAGACTGACATGTTAAAAGTTGCATTAATATTAATAACCACAACTTTAAAAATAGCTCTGCTTACACTGTGACATCCTTGAATCCATTATACCCATCTGCTGCTTTGCCATCACTTCCCTGCTCAGGTGTTTTCTCAGCTCAAGCTCTTCTTCATCACTGGCAACTGTATGCTTTCTACAGGACTGAGTCTCACACGTCTCTTCTTAGATTAATACTTTAATTTTTGCCTTTTAAGAAGGACAACTTCCAGCCAAAATGACAAAAAGGAAGTCAAAGTAAGTACAGGCTGGTACAGAAATGTTCCATGGAAAATTGCAACACTGCTTTACAGGGACTTCTTTCCCATTTCAGGAAAATAAGAAACTGGGACTGCTCTAAAAGGAAATATGGGTAACATGGAAAATAATTTACACCTACATGCTGCCTTGAAGGCAGTATACATACTGGTGAGGCCACAGCTCGAGTGCTGGGTTCAGTGTTGGGCCCCTGACTCCAAGAAGGACATGGAGGTGCTGGAGCATGTCCAGAGAAGGGCAACAGAGCTGGGGAAGGGTCTGGAGCACAAGTGTGCTGAGTTCCCGGCTGAGGGAACTGGGGGTGTTGAGCCTGGAGAAAAGGAGGCTGATGGGAGACCTTCTGGCTCTGTCCAAGTCCCTGCAAGGAGGGTGGAGAGAGGTGGGGGTGGGTCTGTTCAACCAAGGACCAAGGGACAGGACAAGAGGAAATGGGCTCAAGTTGTGGCCAGGGCAGTTGAGATGGGATGTGAGGAAGAATTTCTTTGCTGAAAGGGTTCTGAGGCATTGGAAGGGGTTGCCCAGGGCAGTGGTGGAGTCCCCATCCCTGGAGGGATTGAAGAGTCGTGTAGACACTGTGCTGAGGGACATGGGTTAGTCGGGGACTGGTCAGTGTTGGGTTCATGGTTGGACTCGATGAGCTTAAAGGGCTTTTTCAATCCAGGCAGTTCTCTGATTCTGTGATTCATCATTTCAAAAGGAAGCAAATTGGACTAACACTGAGCAAAACCAGCTATGAGTGAGCACCTGGAGAAAGGACCACAGCACTCAGTGCAGATTGGCTTGACATTTAGTTCAAAGCAAGTAAAAAAAAAAATCCAAACCCTCACCTTTTGCTTGTTTCTCTGTGCCCTGAACAGATCACTCCCACCTCCGTGTCTGAACACAGCTCTTTTGTAGCTGCAAAATAGCACAATAATATAAACCATTGATTAGCCTGAGTGGCCAAGCAGCAGTGACAAGGTGAGACCCTCTGGGGTGCACTGCTCAGGGACATCCCTACTTGCAGCAGCTCCTCTTCTTGCTCATGCTCCTCTGAAAACAGATGCGGCACTAACAGAGCTGAAGTGCGGATAACTTCCTGCCAGCACACACCGCTCTCCCTGGGGAGTGGTTCTCCTTTCTGTTTTGAGCCATGCATTAGTTTTGTGTTTGTTCTGAGATGTGCAGCGGGGTAGCCCTGCTTTGCAGCCAGAGCTGCTTCCACGCATGTTCAGGAGCAGGTGTTGGTGCAGGAATGCAGAGAATCATAGAATTATAGAAAGTTGTGAGTGGGAAGGGACCCACAAGGATCATCCAGTCCAACTCCTGTCCCTGCACAGGACAACCCCAACATTCAGACCGTGTGTCTGAGGCGAGGGGGGAGGGGGTTGGCAGTTGGAGCACACCGTCACAATGTCACAAAACCCCAAATCTGTCATTTTCTTCAAGGCAGGCTGATAGTGGACAGTGACCTTGCAAACACCACATGTCTGGGTGTCCCTTGCCTTGCAGCACAGGATGCAGTGGGTGTTGTGAGTGACACAAACTCCCTTTGCAAATGCACAGCAACTGCAGCAGATGTGGGTGGATGGCACATATATGGACGTTGTGATATGAGATACACAGGAACTTACATTTTGTATACATCCACCCCAAATGTTGCAAAACTCAAAGTATTTCAAGTCACCCTGGGGCAGCAGACCAGTGACATCTGAGAGGAAGTACTCCACTTGAGGAAATGTGTTTTTTTGGTGTGGAACCACTTGCAATGACACTGCTGGTCAGTGCCAGAACCAGCCTGGCTGCCTCGGCTCACAGTGCCAGCACTAAGCCCCCTCCACAGCACCAGCAGCCCACCCCTGTCCCATTTTCAAAACCAACAGTGCCCAGGCTACCTCCCTATTTCCAGGACAAGGGGCAGAAAAGCCCCTGTCAGGGATTTGGGGCTGGATCATGGGCATCTATGTCAGGAAGTGGATTGCAGCCTTGGCTGTGGCGGCTGCTCCCTTCATGCCTCTGCTGTGACTCACCCACAGCGAGTGCAGTGACAAATCCGTCCTGGTCTGCTCTCCTGGGGCCCCGGGCCAGCAGCACAGCAGCTTCAGGGTGGAGTAATAAGCTAAGAATTAATGCGTAATTATTAAATGTGGCAAAAGTAATGGCCTCGAGTGAGAAAATAAACACTCTTTGCCATAAACCCCTGAAATCTCAGGTGAGATTTTTGCAGTGTATGAGCACAAGTGCCCACCTCCTGTGCCAGGCAGCTGGGAAATGAAAATCTTCCTCCACTGCTCAGAATTTGGCATCACCAGAGGAAATGTGGTCACTTGTGCTTGCCAGAGACCTGCTTCATACCCCACTGCAACTAATGGCTTCCCACTGCCCCAAGTGAGCTTTAGATCAGGTCTAAAAAACATCACAGAATCACAGACTGGTGGGGTTGGAAGGGACCTCAGGAGATCATCCAGTCCAGCCCCCCTGCCAAAGCAGGTTCCCTACAGCAGGTTGCACAGGAAAGTGTCCAGGTGGGTTTGAACATCTCCAGAGATGGAGACCACACCCTCCCTGGGCAGCCTGTCCCAGGGCTCCGACACCCTCACAGTGAAGAAGTTTTTCCTTCAGTTTGTCTGGAACTTCTGGTGTTTCAGTTTGTGCCCATTGCCCCTTGTCCTGTCACTGGGCACCACTGAGAAGAGCCCGGCCCCATCCATTTGGCCCCCACACTTCAGGTATTTACAGACATTAATAAAGTCCCGTCTCAGTCTGCTCTTCTCCAGGCTGAAGAGTCCCAGCTTTCTCAGCCTCTCCTCATATGGAATGTGCTCCAGGCCCATAATCATAATTATTTTTAAACTGGCAGAGGGGAGATGGAGATGAGATGTGAGGAAGGAATTCTTTGGTGTGAGGGTGGTGAGACCCTGTCCCAGGTTGGCCAGAGAAGCTGTGGCTGCTCCTCCCTGGAAGTGTTCTCGGCCAGGTTGGATGAGGCTTTGAGCAACCTGGTCTAGTGGAAGGTGTCCCTGCTGCTGGCAGGGGGGTTGGGACTGGGTGAGCTTAAGGTCCCTTCCAACCCAAACCAGTCTGGGATTCTGTGATTTTACGATTATTTCTGCAACAATACTGCAACATCAAGGAGCCAGGTCCAGATATTTGCATGAATGAAAATCCCCTTTCCCCCTGAAAAGACTGGAAGAAAGTGTATAAATCAGGACACCACAGTCCATTATCCTTTTAAACAAAACTCCAGAGAGCTCTGCCAGCATTGCATACTGCTGTCAAAAGACACTGGATCCTTTTTAATAAGATGATGACACCTAAACCTGGTTGCTATTGTCCTGATATTTGTGGTGAGCAAATAGTTAAGGGCCAACGTGCCTGTATGGGAGCAGTGATGCCACAGACATTTCCTCCACTGCCAAAGCAAGGGGTTTGCAGCTAAAGGCAGGGGGCATGCTCCACATGCCAAAGAGAGATAATCCCCTGTCCCTGGGGAACTCGGAAGAGAAAAATACAGCCCATAAGGCTGGAAATGCCAAAGGGACTCTCGAAGCACAGAAGAGCTTGGAGAAACCATGACGGTGGTCTGAGATGGGGAGCATCGTTGCCTCTTGCTGGTCCCAGCCCCACTCTGTCAGGACAAGGACATGTCTCTGGGGAGAAGTTTGTTTGTGCTCTGTTTACAGGGTTTGCCAGAGTTGGTGCATGGCCATCAGTCAATTTTCTTCCCTCTGACCGCAATCCTGCCATTCTCTGCTCCCCTCTGCCTCTGCTCCAGCGTGTTTACTGAGGCCAGGCTTGCGGAGCAGAGCTTTGCGAGATGCACAAAGCATGACTCACCCGCGGCCGTGCAGAGACTGTGGCAGCGCTGGGTTATTAAACCCAAAACCTTCCTTTCCGTGCCCTGACTCTGCTGCTGAGCTGGGTCCCTCCGCACAGACTTGTTGATGTGACTGTGCTTGCACTCCTTGTTTTGCTTGTTCGTCTTCCCAGAAATCTTGTACGGAAAGAGTCATCCTGAGCTGGCTCAGCGTGTTTGGGGCACGTCGGATGCTGCTGGGCTTGGGCTGTTGGGGAGGGATCTCCTGCCCATCGGTGGGGCTGCACTGCTGTCCCCGACATCTCCCCACCGTGTGCACCAGGGCTCTGAAAACCACCCGAAAAGCCACCAGCTACACCACGTGCCCAGGAAATCCCCACCTGACATAACCTGTGACTTTCACAGTTGTGGCTGTATATTAAGACCATTCTAGACTTTGCCAAATAAACTTCACCACAGTGCTTTTCCTATCTTTTTGGACTGTTGGATGCTTAGAAATGTCCTACCAGCAGTGCAGGTTCTTTCAAGGTGACACTTAACCGAGGTTAGTATTTCCAGTATGCAGGCTTGCTGCTTCTCAGTCCCTACGTCCTTCAGAAGGGGTCCATGAAGTATCCTGGTGTCAGACACTCCCACTGGGAATCAAAACAGTATCAACTAAGCATCATTTATGTATATGGTGAAACAATATTATTAATTTTTATTTTTTCTGATACGTTTATGACATCTGGGAGTCTCAGGCACCCCCATATACTGAAAAATATTCAGAGATATGGCAGAGAGGCAGAATCTGAGGAGTTTAAGCTGTAAGACCCAGACAGCCCTTTCTATTTCTTAAAATGGCTCCAAACATCAGTTACATGATGGCACTGGGCTCTACTTGTCCCGTGGTACGTTTGGCCCTGGCTCTCCATTCCTCCTCTTCAGGATGCCTCAGTAGGACGGCAGGCTTTGATTTTTGATGTTTGCTGCCTCTTCTCTCGGGAACTCCCTTTGTCCCCCCCATCGGTGACTCATTTCCTCGTATGGCTCATCTCGTCCTGTCTGCTGCCAGAGCAAAATTTCTTACAAAAACAAATGAAAACTATCACGTTGTCGGAAATCTTGCCTTTGTTTCTGCAGCACACAGACTTGTCTGTAGGCACCTCGGTGAGACTTTGTGTACAGCCTGATACGTAAGGGAAACCGGGGAAAAAGTCCAGTTATCTGCATAGAGTGACATTTTACATTCCTGTGGTGCAAACATGCAGAGAGGTGCTGGCCATAATAACTCAAAAAGTAAAGTAGCCTTAAACTTCGGTATCAAAATTGTAGTATAAATTAACATGTGAAGTGATGGAGTGAAGGCAGAACTCTCCAGTGCCTGCTGCTGGGGTCCTTGCAGTGGGAGGCACACTTCCCAAAAAAGACCTGGCAGGGAGGCTGGGGCGGAGAGTTTCCCACTCTGAGTGTGAGAGACCTTTCCCTTGAACCTGCACAGCACAGCAAAAATTATTTGAATTTTTCAAGATAAAGTCTTCCTTTCTTTGTGAAAGAAACCAGTTATTTCTGGGGGAAAAATAAAAGAAAATAAAATTTAAAAATGAGTTATTCTCCTGCCTTTCTTAGTTTAATTTTAAGCTGCCACTCAGATACAAACTGTGTCAATATTTATATCACTTTTAGGACAGAAGGCAAAGAAAACTGATTGGTAGGTAACTTAAAATTACAAAATCTCCATTTAGCATAGTTAAACCCTAGGATTTGTCTTACTACCACTACAGGGGAAAATAAAGATTTTTAGAGTGGATTTTTTTTTCAATTCTTCATCTATTTAAACAGCCTGCTGGGGATATGCTGATGATTTTTTGTGCTGCTGTGGAAAGTTATTGGACCCTCCCACATCCAAAGAGATGCCGCGGTGGATGCTGCGGCCGGAGAGGAAGGGCTGCTGTCCCGTCGGGCCTCGTGCATGGGACAGGAGGGTTGGGAACGAGCTCAGGGGTGGAAGTCAGGCTGCAGTGATGGTCCAGGCTGACCTCGGGTCGTGTGGGGAGAGATACATTTGGAAACTGGTGTCCTATGGATTTGCCATCCTTATAGCCGAGAAACATCAAACTGCTGCTGACTCTTACCAGATGCATCCTGTTTTTTCACATCTTCAGTTCGGTTTTAACAGCTCAGACAGGGCTGTGCAGGGGTGATGGTCGGGGGCTGTAAATACAGACCCCCGGGATGTGGTCAGATGCGAGACTGGCGCAGCGTGAGCTGCCGTACCGTGCTGCAGCCTGAGCGCATCTGTGTAAGGTTGTGCTGCCTGGGAAAATTAAAACTCTCCAATTGGAATACAGGGCACCTCACTTCTTTAGGAATTTGGATGATTCCTAAATAAATCAGCCAGCCTTGCAGGGTGCCTGGAACACAAACAAACTGAATAAAACCTGAGCAAAAGCAGAGGAGTGGTTCTGAAGGCTCAAAGCTTCATCACAGGGATGTGTGTACCGGTGAGTTGGTTTGCGGGGTTCCAGCATCCAGACTGATTGCAATTAAAGTCTGATGCACAGAGGGCGCCAGCGCTCCCAGCGTACGCGAGAGGACACGGCTGACGCGCCAGTAACGCACAGCTCAGTCCCCTTTGTTTTTTAGCACGTTTACTACTAATTATAAACAGGAGCCGAACTGGCAGAAGAGAGATTAGGTCATGTTGGCAGAGTCTGTTGGTTCATTCCTTATTTTCTCTTAAAACACTGAACTGTGTGCCACCTGTTGAGGCCATGGATTGTGTTTGCTTTTTCTTTCTTTTTCTTCTTTTTTAAAAAAAATCTTTTTTTTCTTTTTCTTCCCTTTTCCTCTTTTCTTTTCTTTTCTTTTCTTTTCTTTTCTTTTCTTTTCTTTTCTTTTCTTTTCTTTTCTTTTCTTTTCTTTTCTTTTCTTTTCTTTTCTTTTCTTTTCTTTTCTTTTCTTTTTCTTTTCTTTTCTTTTTCTTTTCTTTTCTTTTCTCTTCCTTTTCCTCTTTCTCTTCCTTTTCCTCTTTCTTTTCCTCTTCCTTTTTCTTTTCCCGCTTTTCTCTTTTTCTTTTTCTTTTTCTTTTCTTTTTTTTTCTTTTTCCTTTTTTCCCCTTTTTTTTCTCTTTTTTTTCCTCCTGGATGTAGAGCAAATTATCCATGGCCAAGAGATCCCTACATGCAGGTATGCGTGCACACACATTCACCCCTAACACAATGCTTTCCATTTCTTGATGAAAAAAGCCAAGAAATGCATTGAGGCAGCAGCCTGCTCTGCCGTGAGGGAAAGGCTGAGCCTGACAAGCAGCTCTGGGGAGCAAGTCAGAGCTCTGGCTGGGGCCCAAGGAGATCCTTGGCTGTGCTTCTGCTCTCGTGGTGCCCAGAAGATTCCACAAGCTGGTGGGGACAGGCACTGCTCTTCCAGTGCCTGGCACTGGCCGCGGAAGGGGCTGGTGTGGGTGACTGAGGGGCAAGAGCCCTTTGAAGACCGTGTGGCTTAGAGAAGTGCTGAGTTATTTCTCTCAGCACTGACATTACCACCTGTGTTTCCTTCAGAGCAGCAGCTGCAGCACATCAGAAGGTTGTTCTGTGTGGTGGTTTCGCTCCTTCGGCTGCAGCCAAACACAACCACTCACTCACCTCCCTGTGAGCAGGGAATAGGGGAGAGAAAAAGAACGGTAAAAGTAAGAAAACTCACAGGGTGAGATAGAAACGATTTACTAATTGAAATAAAATAATTATAATAGTAACAGGAATGATAGAATATGCAAATGAGCCGTGCACTTGCTCACCACCCGCTGACTGATGCCCAGCCTGTCCCCAGCCAGCGATCCCAGAGCAGAGGCAGTCACCAAACTGAAACTGCAATCCCAGAACAGCAAACCTGAGCAATTCTCAAGAGAATACCCATGTTTTCTGGTCAGCCCTGGTTAATACACTGCCTATGATGGGATATGATCTGGAGTATCTCATTGGCACATCCAAATGCCAGTTTTGAGGTTTGCTAATTACTGCACTTCCCCCCCTTCCAGTCCTTTGCACTTGCAGACTGGCAAAACGTGAAGACCTTGAACTTCCAGCAACAACCCAAAACATCAGTTCTCAACATTTTTCTCACACCAAATCCCAGACTGAAACCAAAACACATCTATTCTAGCTTCTAAGAAGAAAATTAACTCTATCCTAGTGAAACCAGGACATCCTGGATTCCAGAAGGAGGATGTCCTGGTCTCTCAATCCAAATAAACATGATAACTGGGTCACAGCACAGACCTTTTCATACCAATCTGATCGTTCTCAGTTACTGTATTAGAAATGTGGCATTACACTCTAGGTCCTGTCTTGATCCTTTTTTTACACTACTCCCTGCTTCAAACTGTGGTTGAGCGATGGGGACTGCTAATATTTGTCCCATGTAACCAATTAATAATTATATGTCAATTATTATTATTAGCAGCTGACACTCTGTGTCAGGTTGAGGATCACAGCAGAGTGTAGTCTTTCCTAAAGAGCCAGTGCTTACACTATATCCTTAAAGGTAAAAAAGATTTTTATAATCCTAAAACTGAAAAAAAGCTTATTTTCTAACCATTTATAAACACATAGAGGTTATAGATTGCCTCAGATGTGTGAATTCCTAGGCTGCATGGAAATGAGGAATATTTTTTCAGTGCCATACCTTCTGATGTGATTTGCAGCCCATTTTAAACATTTACCCAGGGTGATCAGCAGCACTGGAAACCCTCTGATCATGTTGTTTTTCCCCTCTGTGTGCCTGGAAGACTTCTGGGCTTACATTCCCCAGCACTCTTTGCAATAAAATAATCAGAGTTTCTCCATCATTCTTTATAAATAGGATGGGGGGAAAACCATCCACCACCAGGGCCTGCCTCCCTGGAGGGACTTCTGGTGAGAAGTAGCTATGAGCTGTGATGAAGGCATGGCCAAAGGATTGCCAGAAGCAGACAAGCCAAGAGATGGTCAGCTGAACGGTCAACCAGTGCAAGCCCAAACCAAGGAGTGACACAGAGCATTAGTGTTTTATTGAGAGGCTTTGTCAAGACAGGCAGATTACTGTGCCCAACCTTGTCCTGCCCGACCATTAGAGGAGCAGTGGCAGGAACTGTCCACGTGACGTGAATACATGTTCACAGTGGAAAAACCCTCTCAGAAAAATGCCTGTTCAGGGAGTAAAAATTCCTCTTATCTTAGCTCAGTGTCAGACTGTGAGAGTGTGCTTCCCCACCTACACCTGATCTCTATTTCCCATAACCCTGTCCAAGTGATGACCACCAGTGGTGACCATTGTGGGTGCTCTCTGGTCACCATGGCTCAGGGCTGACGGATAAGGACACCAGAGCCAAGGGCTGTCTTGGGCACCTGGCTCCAACAGCGAGGGGCTTGCTGAGCAGGCACCCACCGACACACGGCTGGGGTGCCAATGTGACTGCAGGTCACTCATCTCAGCCCACCAAGAGCGGCCAGCCCAGGCCCATGGAGCTCTCCTGAAACGACAGCGGCTGCACGCCAGGATCTCCCCCGGAGCAGGGACCTCTCCAGGTGACTCCTGCAGGCTGAGAGGTTCCTTGGCACAACAGATCCTCGGAAGTGACTGAGAGCTGCTACACTGCAAACTCTGAGCTCAGTGACAGGAAGGATTGATTGTGCCCACACCATCCTTCAGATATAACCTGCTGATCACGCCTGGGGCTGGGACTGGATCCAGCCACCCCTGGGCTCCTCTCTGAGGAGGAGTTCAGAGAGCAAGGGGGTCCTTCCTGAGCCTCGTGACTCAACGGGAGGGTCTCCCTGACAGTTGTGTCTGACCCTGTCCTCTGTGCAGGAAACAATCCAGTGACCCTGGCCAGCAAATCCTGTTAAATGATGTCACATTAACCTTGGAACTTTGTTAATTCACTATTTTCTATTGATAATAAATATATTGTTACCTCTCTCTCACCAATGAAGTGCAGAACTCACTACCCGTGACACAGACCTCCCTGGTTCTCCTGCTTTCTGCATTTTGAGGATTATTTCCATTTGTTGGTACACGGAGAAACATCTTCCCTGGGTCGATCACTGCACTGCCATACGAGCCGTGGAGTCAGCAGGTCTGGGTGAAAACAAGCCCGGGAAGCACGGGACGAGAGACGGGGCAGCATCAGCTCCCAGCTCCTCCAGCTCTGGGGAAACGTGGAGATGCAGCTGTACCAACCCTCCTGCCCTAGACCCAGGCAGGACTTTCCTACAGGTTACACTTGTAAATTGGCATCCACCCAACCAGTGTGAGCCTTATGACCTACAAAAACAGCAGATTTAGGTGAGAAACGCGTGTTTTACATCAGTTGCCACCCCCGCTTTGCACGCAGCAATGTGTCTGTCACCTGCCTGCTCTGAACTCAGCGTTAATTAATTCCTAGTAAGGCGAAAATTAAACACACATTACAAAAAATCTCAAGCGTGAAACAAATCTGTGTAGACTTTAATTTGACACATCATAAGGTTTTTCAGGCAAGACCAGAAAGACAGCATCTGATTAATCTAATATGGAAATGTAAGCCTGTTAGCAATTCATGCTCTCAAATACGAATCAGACAGTGACAAAGCTGAGGTTTATTCCTGGATGATGTGAAGTAATCCATCTCAGTGCTTAAGAAATATTCAGGGAGGCAGTGGCTGTGCTGAAGAAAGACTTTGGGAGGGTTTTTGAGAGGGGAATCTCAGGGTTTACAAAGAGAATATTTAAAGATAGCACATCCTCACTCACAAAGGACCAATAACGGAACAAAAGAATGAATGTCTTACATGTAGGAGCAATCTTTCCTTCTAGCCCGAATGGAGATGGGTGCTGTAGGAGAGCTAGGGTCCAAATAACTCCTGGTTGGGAATAAAAGGGGAAAAAAGAAAAAAAAAATGATAGAAAAGCTGTTGTGAGACCATAACCTTTTCCATGGCATTTTCCTTCACTGGATGAAAAGGTTTCCTGAAGTTTTGTATCTTTTATATGGATGATTGATGATGTTAGTCCTCAAATCTTTCCCTCAAACAGTTCTGAATCTCCACTGCTGTAATCTCGGTGTCTTCACACTCCTCAGCTTTCTGTCCCTCGCCCGCAGCAGAGTGAAAGGGTCTCCCGTTGCTGCACTTGGTCATGGGGGGTCAGATTCCTGCCAGGAGCTCTGGGTCAGTTCATGCTGTTTTGTGGGGGGTTTGGGGCTCCCCCCATAGCAAAGAGGGCTTGATGTGAGAAACTAGGGTACCTGGGGAAGGATCAGAGACAGAGAAAGGAAGGGCAGCCCATGGGGCCCAACAGCAAAATACTGCACAGATTTCAGATTTTACTGACCTTTGCTAGGAGTAGCAAAAATGTTTATTTTTAATTTGCCATTCACTGTCACTGATGGTTTTTACATCTGTCAGCGCTCCTGTCCCACACACTGGATGTGCCTGTTTTATGCTGGGACACTCCCTGTGAATGCCATGACATACACATTGCTGAAGAGGCAGCAGCACACAAGGCTTGGGCACCCATGGTGGGGAAGGAGCAGGATCCCTGCTGCCTTATGACATGGGGGCTGTCTTCCCCTCATTGTACCACAAATTCTGCTCTTGGCTGTGAGGAAAATCATGTGGGCTGCCCTTGTAGGCACAACCTTTCTTCTTTCCTTTTTAACTACGTTTGAAAAGCTAGAGTGTGTGTGGAGGAGTGGGAAAATAAACTAATCGGATCTGAATTAATTTTTTCTTCCTAGGGCTCCATCTGTGTATGGAAATTCCCATTTAACAGAGCAAGTTGAAAGCCCTGGAGCTGGCAGTGGTTTTAGGAGGGATTGGAGCTTCTGCCCCTTGTTCACTCTGCATGAGGCATTGCTCCTGCTCCAACTCACTGGCAGGGCAGGCTGCTGACTGGCAGCCCTGCCAGAGTTCATATTTTCCTTTTTTCCCTCAAAGCGGCTCACCTTGTAGCCATGGCAACTCACTGCCAGGCACAGGCAGGCCCTGGAGCTGGCGCTGCCTGCGGCATCCCACCCGCAGCCAGCTGCAGCATCCCCTTGAGAGCCACAGCATCCCCTTGAGAACCACAGTGTCCCCTCGAGAGCTGCAGCATCGCCTCGAGAGCCACAGCATCCCCTCGAGAGCCACGGTGTCCCCTCAAGAGCCACAGCATCCCCTCAAGAGCCACAGTGTCCCCTTGAGAGCCACAGCATCCCCTCGAGAGCCACAGCATCCCCTCAAGAGCCACAGTGTCCCCTTGAGAGCCACAGTGTCCCCTCAAGAGCTGCTCCCACAGCCGTACTCAGGTCCAGAAGATGTTGGATGAGACCCTCAATGAAATTCAAGCATAGGGACATGACTGTTCTCCACAGAAGGGCCATTACCACCAACATTTGGGTTTGCTGCTGTCACAAACAGCCCTGTGGCACAGTGCATAACCTCTCTGTCTCAAAAAATACCCTCTTAAGATGTCTATTCTGGGGTGCAAAAGGGATTTGATCCTGCTCTAGCAGCACACTCAAAGGCATTAAAGGGACGGAGTCATGCAGCCTGAATTTTGCTCCTAGGCTTTTCGCTGTTGTTGGTTATTACTGACATTTGTTATACCCTGCACTAGTCAGGTTGTCCTTTAAGATACCTTCTCATTACAGCAACAGCCTTCCTGAGTGAAAATTTCTTAATGAAGATTTCTTAATGAAAACTGTTACTTAAGATTTCCAATAGGTTTCTCGGCCTCATTCATATAGACAGCCTAGATGCTTTCCTGTTGCTGACCTGAGGAGTCCTCCTCCCAAGGGCCTGAGGAAACAGAGGATGAAAGAAAAAAATCAAATTCCCATGCTCATCAAATTTCCAGGCTGTGAGGGAAACTGGGGACAGCTCCCTCTAGGAGGCCTGAGGTGATGGGTGGGAGTCACAGGGACATCCTGACCTGAACTCTCGTGGGAGCAGCTTGGTGTGAAGCACGGCTCCATCCCTGCTGCCCACCTCCTGCAGCTCATCTCCTGCTACCCAAAAACGTCACCACAAGCGGGAGCTGCAGCTCCAGAAGTCTCTGCGTTGCTCCCTGGAAGAGGCAGTGCCTTGTCTGCAGAGCAGCCGTTTCCAAAAGCCAGTAAAAAGGCTGTACAGGAGCCTCAGATCCGCCTTGCTTGTACCCTGCAGTAGTGACATCTCCCTGTGCCCAAGTGCCCACCTCTGGGCTTCATACCAAGCTCTGATTCTGCTGGTCTGATATCCCTGA
The DNA here is from genome assembly GCA_907165065.1 of Caprimulgus europaeus. Next base: position 120,370 of record OU015527.1, read on the forward strand.
AAAAAGGCTAAACTTCAGATTCACGTGCTCCTTATGGCAGTCGAGATGCGAAGGGGAAGCTGGACCACCTGAAAAAGAGATGACGCTTGTAAAACAGGTAACAATCCATAGGGTGATGTTATATTATTCCGAAGAGAGGAGTCTTTGTGCAGATTGTCAGGGCCACCACGCCGAGCGGAAGAGGCTTGTGCCTTCAGCTGTGCCTTTGTGGTGCCTTGTGAAGGTGGACAAATGAACTACCATATATCTGTGGCTGTAGTTACCACAGCCATGCAGTAGAGTAAAAGCATTTTATAATTATATCATGCCAGGAAGTTAAGTCTAGTCTCTACTTAACATAGAATAACTTCTTTCTTTTAAATCAACAACGAGCTTGATCCTTTTCATATTTTATCAGTAATTTCCTTTACACTCACAGACTTTCTGTGGCATTACTTCTATTTAGTAACCATTAAGAAATATATCTACTCACTGGTGGGCAGTAGCAATAGGGAAGAAATCACAACCACATTTCCAGTGTGAACAGACTGATTGAATTTCAAAACTGGTGTTCAAAACTCAAATGAAAGCTGATGTTTTCCCTCAGAGTCATTTGAGCTCAGTGGATACAAACACTGTGCCAATCAACATTGGTCCTTAATAAAAAAATGGAATTATCTCCTGAAGTAAAACCTTACAATGTGCTTGTTGGCAAATAGTTCAAAGTAATGCAAATGAGATAATTTCTCAGGCATTTTTTTTTCTTGGTGAACAAAAGAGAAAACAGCTGCAGTGATGAGCAGGCACACACGTTGTCAATACTAGGTGATACCAACACATGGTTGCACCACACAGGCTGAGTGACTGCAACTCTGGCAGTCATCACAGTTCTTCTCATTCTGCTTGTCAATGCATTGAAACTAAATTTGCATCAAATTTGCACGAGGCAATTTGTATGCAGTGATGAAACTGATTCTTTCATTCTGGTTATTCTGTGGTTATGCTGGAAGCACCAATGTCATTGCAAGTGAGACACCCAGACTCCAGTGCACATGCAGCAGCTGTGCTGGGTCCTGGTTATCTGTCAACGTGTTCAATGCTTGTCCCTTTCTTGCCATCTATAGCGATATCTTTAATAAATGCTACAGGCTTTTGTTGCAGCTATTTGGATGCTTTGAGGACAACAAAGTGCAGGTATTTATATGTAAGGTCTTATGAGCTCTTGTTCCAGCATTTGCATGTTCTTCTGGAGGGGAGGACAGCCAAACCAGAGCAAGCTAACCAGTGATAAGGAAGGCCAAAATCCAACAAGAAAACTACTCCCCTGCGCAGCTGGTTTGTTGGCTTTCTAGCTCCTTAGAGATGCAACCCAGCAGAATAATGCATGGAGCAAGGGTGACACTCTCTGATAATCTCAGAGAAGTACAGGGGCTTCTTTTGGTCTGGCTGTTGCCTCCACCAAATCCATGACAGGTGGACTTTGGTTCAGGGTTGGGTGAATGTCCTCTTCCCAGTGTCTGTGACTACCCAGGGTCAGCAGGAACAAGCCAAGTCCAGTAAGTAAGTCAGAAGGCAACACGCTGGCCAAAGCACAAGCTCTGGTCATCTTAGCAGGTTTGCATGCTCTCATAAGGAAAAGAAAAAGTGATTTTAAAATTTAAGGCACGTTTTCCCATGTAAAATCCAGTAAAACAAGTTGTTCCATGATTCTGGGTGTGTGAGGTGCCTTATTTTCTCCAAATTCGTGCCTTCTAGATGATTCTTTCCTACTGACTTATTATAAGGTTGCACTGAAGGATCCACCTTCCTAGATATTAGAGGATATATATGCTGAAGATACAATGAGATGTACCAGGAGAGGCTGCAGCCTTTTAGATGCCAAAGTGCCTTTCTGAACATCAAAAAAAGGCTAGGAGAGAAACTCAGCAGCAGATCCTCTAATGCCTAACAAATTGTGAACTCTGAAAGAAGTTTTCCTTTCAAATAATACCAGTTACAATGACAACTGAAAACAGCTGGGTGCTCTTCCTTGTATGGACAGTCTATATGTCAATATATATGAACAGTCTATATGGCCTTCTGTCAATGCACCTGTTGTACTCCTTGCACAACTAGAAAACAAAACAAAACAAAACAAAACAACCCTCAAAACAGAGTTTCACAGGAAACTAGAATTTGCTTTAGGAGAATAACAGCCTGGAAAATAGATTTATTTAGTAATGATTAGTGTCTTGGACAAGATTCACCTGGTTCCCAGCATTGTTTTGGGTATTTGCTGTCTTTTACAGCAGGCTTTAATGGGTATTTTCACCATACATGAGCTCTCTGCATCTTTAAACACAGCAGGGCATGGAGCATGGCTTCTGTGACCAAAGGTATTGGGTTAATATCTGGAAATTCAGCAGCCCCCTAACCCTGAGAATACAGACAGTCTATGCCCCCCCCCAAAAAGGGGCCATGCTACTTCTCAGCATTCTCGCTGCGAAGAACCCCCAAGCTGCTGCAGCTGGTTGATGATGAAGTGGAGCTGCTCATCTCTCGGAGCAACGCGCGTCTGATCTCTGTCCTCGAGCCACAGCTGAATGATGTTGCCTGATTTCTACCATTTGCAGAAAATCTTCTGTCTTTCTGACAGAAAAAGAGCATCAATAAGTGGGAACTACTTCCCTTGCATAAACTTAATTTTTGAGAGATTTTCCTCAAATCAGGATGAGAAATCTGGTATCAGTTCTCATCATGCCTTCCCCTGAAAAGCAGAGGCTCTCCCAAAGAATGGGACATTCGTACTGACTGTATAAATAACTGCTGTGCCTTCAGTCTGTATCATTACTTCGCATTATGAACCGTTGCAGGTTTTATTGCGAAGCGTCATTGATCATTTGCATCTTACAGAAGCAACGTGACTGAGAATAAATCAGTTTCAGTGCTGGGTCTGCAAGTGATTTGCATTTTGCAGCTATTGGGACAGTAGCGTGGCATAAATTTTATCTTGAAATCCTTTCCTCAGGGCTCCCCACTGTTAATGGCACCTTTATCTCTTTCAATATGAAATATTTTATTAACAATCCTTGCCAATATTATGCCATATTTCCTTTCCAACTTCTCTCCACTTTTAAAATCTCCAGTTATATATTACTATTTAGAGTGGCTAATACCAAATGGCAAAATTTTTTCTTTATCCTGGCTTGGAGCTCTGCAAATGCTTCAGGCTGTTGTTGGAAATACACCTTAAACTATTAACGGGTTTTTTTTATAAAAGATGTTACCCTGGAAGATTGAAGCTATTACCTCCCTGCTGTCATATCTTTGGAAAGATGATCGTTTTGTTAAGTAGGAGCAAGAATAATCTGTTCTACTCGACAGCCTTTTTTAATCAGTGGGTACGTTCATGGCTCGTTAGCAGAGCACTGGCTGACTCTCTGCAAGCTGTCAGCCTGCCACGGTGGTTATTTCCCCAGCCCTTTCCCTAAACCTCCGTGGGAGAGCTGTTAATTAGAGTGGCTGGCTGTCCCCGAGGTTATGGGATGAACTTCTCTGCTGCCTGCTAGTCAAAGGATGTGGTGGCTTCACAGGGATTGGGGCAGCTCTGAATGCAGCAAACGGCTCTTCTGTCAAAAATGGGCTGTTGCATTTGCTTCCCTCCCGTTATACCTGCAGCCAAACCTCTGAAAATTAATCAGGTGGGTCAGAGGAATTTCAGCAGCCACACAGACAGATGATAATGTCAGGACAGCTCTAGTTGTGGTCAAACTCTAAGAATCATAGAATGGTTTGGGTTGGAAGGGACCTGAAAGCTCACCCAGTTCCAACCCCCCTACCATCAGCAGGGACACCTTCCACTAGACCAGGTTGCTCAAAGCCTCATCCAACCTGGCCAAGAACACTTCCAGGGAGGAGCAGCCACAGCTTCTCTGGGCAACCTGGGACAGGGTCTCACCACCCTCTGGGGGAAAAATTTCCTCCCAATATCTGACCTAAATCTCCCCTCTCTCAGTTTAAAACCATTTCCCCTTGTCCTGTCACTCTCTCCCCACGTCAAAAGTCTCTCTCCCTCCTGTTTCTAAGCTCCCTTCAGGTTCTGGAAGGCTGTAATGAAATCACTCCGGAGCCTTCTCTTCTCCAAGCTGAACAGGCCCGGCTCCTCATCCTTTCTTCAGCAGAGAGGGGCTCCATTCCTCAGATCATCTTCCTGGCTCTCCTTCTGGACCCACTTCAACAGCTCCACATCTTTCTTGCGCTGGGGTCTCCAGGCCTGAGCACAGCACTCCAGCTGGGACCTCACAAGCTGCACAAGAGGGGGACAATCCCCGCCCTTGCCCTGCTGCCCACCCCTCTTCTGACACAGCCCAGGACACAGCTGGCTTTCTGGGCTGCAGTCACACACTGCTCGCTCATGCCAAGCTTCTCATTCACCAGAACCTCCAAGTACTTCAAAGAAGGGCTGCTATCCATGAGTTATTCTCCCAGCCTGTACACGTTCCTGGGATTGCCCAGGTACACAGCTTTACACTTGGCTTTGTTGAACCACATGAGGTTCTCATGGGGCCACTCCTCAAGCCTGTCCCGGTCCCTCTGGATGGCATCCCTTCCATCTATTGGATCAAGTGCAGCACTCAGCTTGGTGTCATCAGCAAACTCACTGAGGGTGCACTCAATCCCGCTATCCAGGTCATTGATAACGAGGTTGAAGAGCACTGGTCCCAAGACTGATCCCTGGGGGACACCACTCGTCATCAGCCTCCACGTGGACATAGAGCCATTCATCACAACCCTCTGGCTGTGACCATCCAGGCTCATCCTGGCAGCAGCAGACACAGCGTTGATGAGTTTCAGCAGGGCCCAAAGCCCAGTGACGTGGGTTGTGGACCCACTGTCTTTTGTGTAGGTGCAAGTACAAGCACCAAGCGGTCCTGCTGGCTATAGCTGCACCCAGCCCTGATAAAGGTGCCACAAAGCTCAGTTTCTCCATGCTGAGGATGACTTACCAAGCCTGGTTTGCTTCTAGCCAAGCCTGGTTAAAAAGCAGAGTCCTGGCCTGACTGAAGCCAGTGAAAGGTTTGCTTCTGAACTCATGGAGGCAGGATTTCAACATCATCCTTCAGGCCACTGAGACAGATACACCTTCCAGCACTGCCCGTTGCCTCTGCTGCTCTTCTGTTAATATCCCTTTTACCCCAGTTTCATTTCAGGTTTGTTCCTCTCTGTGCAGAAAATGTTTCTGCCTGATAATCCTATTTTACAATCCCTTCCGTGCCTGTTTGATTTGTATGGCCTTGAACCTCCTGTGATCTTCTGCAAAGCAGCAGTCATATGTCTGCCAGCTTGCCCAACCCTGTCTGACAGTTCTCTGTCCTGTCAACCTGCAAACATCTCAAAAACACCGATGTCCTTTCCTACCCTTCCCAGGCATGATTCAGACAGAGCTACACAGTCTTACAGAGCAGAGCCAGGTTGCACTGCTGCCATGAAAAGGATGCCCACTGCTTACCACAGGCTTGGTACCTGGTACCTTGGTACCACAAATCTTGAGTGAAATTGGCTCGAAGAAATCCCTAACGCACATCTCATTGTCTTTTGGAGGACCTAAGAGGAATGAATCACTGCTGCGTTTCTGTTGATGTTGACCCAACATTGCTGTGTTGGGTTTGTGTGTGTTTGGGGACATTTCTGGTAGCAAGGGAAGGGGCTACCTTGTGAAAAGTTTTGTGAAAGCTCTCCTGGCTCCAAGGTGTGACTCCCTAGGCCAGCAGATTCTGTGCAGAGCTCTGCACAGATGGCAAGCAGCAAGAAGGTACTGCAGCCTGTGTTGGGTGTGGGGTAGTTCCTGCTGCACTGGGGCTGCAGACCCTGAGCTGAGCAGGGCTGAGCCCCTGCTCTCCTTTCTGCTTGCAGGAGGAGAACAATCAAGAGCTGCATTATGCTGTAGAGAAGCTGAAGACCAAGGCTGGTGTCCTCTCCTCTGCCCATGCCCCAGGCTGCATGGGGCTGGGAGGTTTGGAGGTCACCTTGTCTTGTCCAAGCTCCCCTTGCTCAAAGAGGGTCGCCAGATGCTGTGGCTCTATGGGCAGCTTGCTTTGGATCACTTTTTTCCTGGACTTTCATGCTGGGAAGAGTGACAATGGTGAACTGACTGTAACCTCCATTCCCTGTGCTACTGAGGGGGAAGGTAGAGAAATGAAGAGTAAAGTCATTTGAGCCCCAAAAAAAGGGAGGGGTGGGGAGAGGTGTTGTAAGATGTGGTTGTTGTGTCTCACTGTGCTACTCGGATGGATGGCAATGAATTAAATGGCTTTTTCTTCCCCAAGTGGAGTCTGTATTGACAGACCATCACTGGTGAGTGAGCCCTCCCTGTCCTTCATCCTAATCTGTGCCCCCTTTGTTGTGAAAAAACAGGGCTGTGTGGTGCTACTGTGGGTTAAACCACCACAATTGCCTCTGAGGCATGGTACTGAAAGACAGTTTTTAGTGTTTTATAAAAATGTCTATAGAAAACTAGTTTAGGGAAGTTCCTCTTCCACGTGAGATGGTTTAGTCAGTGTATGCCCTGTTTGAGAAGATACCACCACAGCATTTTGGAGAACCTAGCCAGAAAGGACTGAATTGTTTTACAGTCACTACTTTTCCTGATTTGTGCCTCAGCAGCACAGACAAGCTATTGGAGCTGCCTTTCCTTCCCAGATTTTCTCTGGAATGGGAAGAGCAGTGGTTGAGGAGCTGTGCCCCAGATGTCTGGCCACAGCCCTGACCCTTCTGTCCCAGTCTGGGGAAGAAAATCCATCTTCTGGCTGCACCCAGGAGCATCACTGTGCTCCCAACTGCACACTCCCAAAGTGAAAGGATTCCTGCCTCATTTGAATATTGTGTTAATTAGTGCTCCTGGGTTTAAAATCACTCCGTTTCCAAGTCCATCCAAACCTGTGAAAGTTTTGTCACATGATTTATGGGGATTGGGAGGAGGCATAATTTGTATGAGATAAAGGAAAATGAGACAGGAAGAGGAAGAAAATATTCCAGAATAGAAAGAGTTTGTATGATCAGTAAGAATTTATTTATATATTTAATTTCTATTTTAAGAATTTATGTATCTATTTTTGGGCCTCATTTTCTCTCCTGACCCCACGCAGCACCATGACAGGATGCACTGGACTTGTTGCACAGAGGCTGGTGCACCCTGGAAGAGGTGTAACCACCGTGACCCTCAAGCAGGGCGGCTGGATGCTGTCGGAAAACGTCTTGCAGGTGGTGGATGGCTCTCTGACTTAGTTCTGCAGCAGCTCCAGCAGAAGAAGAGAGGAGGAGGAGCTCTGTTTGAAGGGACTCTGTTTGTGGTGGATAAAGCACATCTCCAATCATTTTTTTTTCCTGATAAATAAGTGGAAATAAATAATTCAGTAAAAGGAAAATTATAGAGAGCTGCTTTTGTCACCATTCCTTGTAGGGGAGGCTTTTAAAATACATCATGCTTTCTACTGGAACCAGATGGAAACTTGCTGCCTAAATTCATGAAAACATATTAAGACTCCAAGCAAATGTATTTATTGTCCAAACAGATTTTCTTCACATGAAAATGACTGCAAGTGGAGTTAATGCCATGTTAAGCTACAGAGGAGACCTCATGAAGTTATTGCATAAATGAGAAGTGGTTAATTCAATCCAAGCACAGGCATGGCACTACCCCAGGACACCTGCAAGCACAGTGTCTGTGGGCAACCTCAGAGCCTAAGACCCAAGACCTCGCTCTCTGCAAGGCAGGGAACAAACAGAAGGAAAGCTCTGAATAGCAAAGGGCTCGTCTGAAGGCGCTAACTGAGAACCCAGTGCTCATAAACACAGGTAATTATTGGTTAGAAGCTAGTAACCAATGTCAGGAGCACCACTGTTAGTTTGAATATTCATGACGTGCATCCTGACCATTCACTGTATGCAGCAGCTAGGCACAGGCTGCTGGGTGTGCAGGCATCCCAGCTCCTCCGGGGCTTGTGGGAGCCCCTGGGGAGACAAGAGGAGGTGTTGGCTGTTGACCACCTTGGGGGTTCTCTTGCTCCAAAGCCCAATTCAGTGCTCCTGCACCAATGAGTGAGAGTGTGGGCTGTCAAATTGGTTTTAAGCTGAAAGATGACAATCTGAGGGCTGAGGGAACTGGGGGTGTTGAGCCTTGAGAAAAGGAGGCTCAGGGGAGACTGTCTGGCTCTGTCCAAGTCCCTCAACGGAGGGTGGAGAGAGGTGGGGGTGGGTCTGTTCAACCAAGGAACAAGTGACAGGAGGAGAGGAAATGGCCTCAAGTTGTGCCAAGAGAGGTACAGATTGGATGTCAGGGAAAATTGCTTCACTGAAAGGGTTCCCAGGCACTTGAAGGGGTTGCCCAGGGCAGTGGTGGAGTCCCCATCCCTGGAGGGATTTAAAAGCCATGCAAATGGGGTTCTCAGAGATCTGGTTTAGCAGTGGACAGGTACGGTTGGACTTGATGATCTCAAAGGTCTTTTCCAACCAAATGATTCCATGATTCTATGAATCTGAAGTTAATTTAAATCTTGTTTAGCCAATCTATGACATTTCGGTGGAACAGAAGAACTTTGTAAAAGCACCCTGGCATCATTCCTTTTTTTAAAAAAAATTCTCTTGAGCAAGCAATTAACAGCAACAACTGGGGTCAGATAGAAATTACCCACATTCCCAGGTATCATCCTGCTTCAGCATGCGCTTATCACCTTTGCCATTGCTTTTTATGCTGAAGCTCTATATTATGCAAATTCTCCAGGAAGTTTGTCATGAGAGCAGATGTCCACTAGCAAGAAGATAAGCATATCTAAATGTTTTCTAGGGGCTTTCCTCTTTCTTCAGTTCATTTACAGGTGGCCTTACACACCTGATTGTGCAGTCACAGCTGCAGATGTACTTACCATACTTACACACAGACTAGTCACAGGATGAAGGAGCAGAACTGTGAGGAAACCCCTTGGTCTTATCCAGACTGTGAGGTGGCCCAGGCTTTAGGGCTCCCTCCCTTCTTGGCTTTGCCATAGCTGCCCAAATTGGTACCCTGCTCTAGGCAGCATCTGCTGCAGTGTTGGGCTGTGCGAGGTGGGTCTCTGGGCTGATACCAACGGCACAGCTGGGAGGATGAGCCCATGAATTGGAACAGGAGATGTTGGAGTGTGTAGGTCATTCAACCCCCTTGGCACGGGGTCGGTAACACGGGGATGATCTCAGACAAAAGCAACTTCCATTACCTTGAAAACCCTGAAGTGCCAGTCTGAGGCATAATTCCTTATTTGCAGAAATAATGTCAATGATTGGAATAATCATCAACCTGATCCAGCTGGAAAAGTAAACACTTTATTTTTGTGTCTAGAGCCGTGTTTGCTGAGCAGATGCACCTGTGACACTGGGGGATGAGCTCACACCCACGAAATATTTCTGCTCCCACTTCTATTGTCCTTTCCAACGGAAGCTCTCACCTTTGTTTTTACTATAAATCCCTTGTAGGAGAGAGATCATCTGCAGTTCTGACTCAGACCATTAAGAGCATATTGAGAAATAACTTAGGTTTCCCAGAAGGCTAATTTACGTCAGCAAGCAAAGAGCTAATCACAGCCATAAATCTTTGTCCATGTCCATATCTCCTGATTGCTTTAAAATATCAAGACAACACTTTCTATACCTTAACCAAATGCAGTAATTAGACTTGTTTTTCCTAACATCTGCTGTGCATGGTAGTTACGCTGTTTTATAGCGGCCTCATTTTCAGCATGCTGGAATTAAACATGGTCTGTAAATTATGCATGACTTTTTAACATTCATGAATCCTATCATTTTACTTTATTGATCAGTTCTTTCCCATAATTGGCAACAACCCATGAGGAAATGAGTGTTCTTCAACAGGCAAATGGGAATTTTATTGATGTAATATTGGGAAAGCAATGGACATGCTTAGCAAGCTAAAATGTTACTATCCTTTATGTTTGTTTGAGAGCGGTGTCCTCCTGCCTGCATTTTGCCTGGGCTCTTCATGGGAGTTAAAAAAACTGCTCTATTTAAAATTAGAGGAGCTAGGATATCCACCTAGCCTTCTATTTCCATTAATATTGATGAAAGTAACCATATACCTTCCTTTCCTTCTATTAATATTAATGAAAATGAACACATATGTCAATGTAGGGACACTAAAGTTTTTCATTACACCTTTTTTCTTAAGACTGGCAGTCAGCCTTTCCTGCTTCCACTCCCCTTTCTTCACTCCACACACACACCAAGCAGGCATGCATGGCCAACCACAACACAGGGCTCTTCTGCTGACGCCTCATGCCCAAGACACAGCTATTCTTTTCACTTTAGCATAAACAAACCTACCGTGAGTTACCTGGTTAATAAAGGCTCTGTACTGAAAATCAGCATTTACCCACATGCCAGTTACAAAGCACAAGATATAAGACACATCAACAGCGACAAAAGTCAATGGCTGGAGAGGAGCCACAGCCATACATCTGCTGTCCTTTGATTCAGATCATGGAAGAAGAGAAACCAGTCCCTTCTTATCAATGGAAAACCTAGTCCTTCATAAAAGAAAATGAATTTCATGTAGCAATAATTACTGCTTGGACAGGATAGCACCAAACCCCTTATTGCTCCAAACACCCAGGGCAGCCAGCTTTCCTGGTGGGCCACGTAGCAGATACCATAGACAGCCTATGAAGACAGGCTGAGAGAGCTGGGGCTGTTCAGCCTGGAGAAGAGAAGGCTCCAGGGAGGCCTTCTAGTGGCCTTCCAGTACCTGAAGGGGCTCCAGGAAGGCTGGGGAGGGACTTTGGCCAAGAGCAGGGAGTGACAGAACAAGGGGTGATGGCTTGAAAGTGGAAGAGGGGAGATGGAGATGAGATGTGAGGAAGAAATTCTTTGGTGTGAGGGTGGTGAGACCCTGGCCCAGGTTGGCCAGAGAAGCTGTGGCTGCTCCTCCCTGGAAGTGTTCTCGGCCAGGTTGGATGAGGCTTTGGGCAACCTCATCTAGTGGAAGGTGACCCTGCTGCTGGCAGGGGGGTTGGGACTGGCTGAGCTTTCAGGTCCCTTCCAACCCAAACCAGTCTGGGATTCTATGGTCCCTGAAGGTTCCCAGAGAACAGCTCCCCACGTTGATTGTGACCTCTCAAGGCTCCATTCGTGTATCTGTCAAGATGCAGACTCATAGTTTGATGGCAATTAAAGGAAATTTAATTCTCCACATGCACTTTCTGAATCATGTAAAAGTGTGATTTGCATTCATTGCATTTGGCTCTGGGAAAAAGCCTGGTCCTGTTGTATAGTTTGATAAAAGTGATTAGTGCAAGAGTCAATTCTGCATCAATTATAGGGTGCATGTAATGAGATCAATTCACTCATTTGATTTCCTGCTTGTCTGAATTTCTGTCCACCAGGAAAATGAAGAGATTTAGATTTATTCTAATAAAATCTTGTACCAAGGTGAAATTAACCTTCAGAGAAAAATGGGTACTGCTTTAAAACATGGTATTAGTTTGAAGTGTGCATATAGTAGATATTCTCCTTTTTAAAGTATAACTTGCCTTTTACTCTTAGGTTTTTTTCCAGAGTGCACCGTAGAGGAAAGAGAATAACCTCAGGGCTTTTTTTTTTTGGAGGAACAACTTCAAAGTAGTTGAAAAAAAACTTAGTTGTGCCCGTAGAAGGTTTGAATACTCTCACTACACCTCATAAGAAGAAAAATCTCAGTAGTTTGTATTAAAATAGTAAAAAATTTGCTAGGACAACAAAGCCATTCCCCACAAATTATCCTAAAAGGAAAGTACAGGGTGCTGCTAGTAGCTACCATGGCAGAGAGAGCTGGGGTTAGATATCAGACAGATGAAGCATTTCTCCAAATATCCGGGCAACCTGCAATATAGTATATTACAATCCTAGCAATAAAGTGACATGGCACAGAAGAACATAGTCTCTAACAGGTGCAAAAAACATTGGTACTCTAAGATATCTTAGTAAGTTTAGTCTATAATCTAGAAACAGAGGAGAGCTACAAAAAAAACCAAAGCAAAATCCTATTTTGAATTTTGCAGGTGGTTATTAGTAGTCTCACTTGGCAACCTGTCACCACACCATGAATTTTGGGGTAGCCAGGGAATGCAGTGACCATCTGAAATGAATTAATGACCATCCTCTTGGATACAGGGGATGAAAACAATTTTTATTCTTTAAGAATGCCCCTTTTTCAATAGGGCTACCTGGCATTACACAACCACAGCATCAGAGTGACCTCACTACATTGTAAACTTTTTCCGATACGTTTGATCTTTTATATTAACTTTGTGACTATGCAGCGCCCTTCATAAATATTTAATTCAAATTATTCTGCAGACAAAAGCACCGGGGAAGAGTCAGAAAGTGACTCACTGTTTCTTAATCAGAGATGAGTGACTAGGCAGCTCTGGCATCGCAGTGGGAGAGGGTTATTGGTGCTGATTAAATCATCTGAGGGTGGCTATCATGGGGGCTGGTAGGTCAGATCCTGGCTCAGGCGGGTGGCGAGCCGTGGCGATGTGCACGGAGCTCCTGGTACCTCCCTGCTACGGTTCTGGGGAAAGACACACCATCAGCTTCCTTCTTTGCACACAAGGCTTGGTGATTTTTAACACTTCTTGTCTCCACAGCAGTGACTGGACCTCTTAGTTCTGGCACAGCAAAAGAGCAAGAAGATGTGTGACTATTTTCTAGCGCCCTGTTTTCACCAGATAAATGCAGGAACGCCAGAGCGCCGCAGGTTCGAGCTGTTCCTGTAGCTGGCAACTGGCTCGGCAAGGCACTTTGCCATCAATGCTCAAGCCCCAGACTTCTTGCCTTCTAGGCACGTGGTTTCACAAGTGCAACCCACAGACTTAAACCAGACACTCTGCTCATATCCATTTAGGAAACAGAAGTACATACAATTTTTAAAATCCTGTTGGATAGAAAAAAGTATTTCTTGTACCATCAGCTAGAGTATTTGTGAGAAAACAAACACAGTTTGTATACTCTAAACTAGCACAAATCACTTCAGCAGTAAAATAATGGTAGAAAACAGTAGCAGTAATTTATTTCAGCTTTCAAGAGCTTGAACCACGTTATCATGGATGGAAAGAAGAAATAAAAAGTGATCACACATTAAAATAATTGCTTGCTCATTAAACACTTTGTGTAATGTACAGCCATTCCTGTGTTCTTCTGGTACAGTTTCATTGAATTCTGTTTATGCTCCCATTTTTCTGTGGTTTGTTTTCATTGATTTAGTGACCAATAGTAAATTTATCATATTTGGTGAATTGCAGGGAGGTTTTAAAATAATCCCAAGCATTAGCTTTACCTTTAGAGCTCAGCCAGTTAAATGAGAGTGGGTACACTAACAGCCATGAAGGACCTGCAGGAAAAAAATGGTGAAAAGACATCTTCCTGAAGTACTTTCCAGCTACAGCTCCTTTGAGGTCTGGTTGTCCACAACGTGCCTACCAGCCTGGAGGAAGCCAGCTCACCTAGACACCACCTTGTGCTCATGGGTGCCAATAGCCTGGCTTTCTCTTTGACTTTACCTTTCTCTGGCTGTCCATGTGTGCACACTCATGTTTGTGCCCTACAGTGCCCAAGGAGGGAGCTGAGCTGCAGCTGGCATCAACCTGCAGAGATGGTGTATCAGGTCCCCCAGCCACACTGACTACAGTAATTCCTTTGCAGACATGATTCCTCCAAGTGTGGACACGTCTGATGTACTCCTGGTTGCATGGATTGTTCCAGAGTTTCTGTAGAACAGGTAGAGTTTCCTCAGCGCACAAGGCTTTGGATGTACACGGCATTGCTGTGCTACCACTAAGAGGTCACCAAAGCCTGCATGAGGGCTCCCATCCCCACCCTATCCCATCCCCATCCCCATCCCCATCCCCATCCCCATCCCCATCCCCATCCCCATCCCCATCCCCATCCCATCCCCATCCCCATCCCCATCCCATCCCCATCCCCATCCCCATCCCCATCCCATCCCATCCCATCCCATCCCATCCCATCCCATCCCATCCCATCCCATCCCCATCCCCATCTCCACACCACCCCATCCCATCCCATCCCATCCCATCCCATCCCATCCCATCCCATCCCATCCCATCCCATCCCAGGGGTGAGAAGGTTACAGCCCATATTCACTTGAGCAAGATATGGAGACAGCGAAGCTGTCTGTGAAACTGCTTGGGAAATGCTGCACTTACTATTCATTTTAAAATAAGCAAGAATCTTTTTTTTTTTTTTTTTTTTTTTTTTTTTTACCTTAAAATATAAGTCTGCAAATGGCAGCAGGTCAGGGAGTGCTGCAGGACATCAGCCACTGCTGCACAGACAGCATTCTTTCAGCATTCTTGAAAATTACTTTAAGATGGTTTAAGCCATCCTTTTCCGTGTTTTGTGAAAGTTTCCACTCTGTAACGAAACAAAGATTTTATTGAAGAAACGTCAATGCAAAGGACAGCTGAAAAATGACTAATTATCATTACATCGTTGACCTATCCTCCTCACACGGCACTGACTTTTCCCACATACGGAATTTTCTTTGCTTTACACTCTCTTGTATCAAAATTCTACCTTCAAACAAAAGTTTGAGCAACAGCCCAGGAAATAAATGAAATTATGGTCAGAGGTACCTTGCTAGAGTAACCATATATTTCTATTTTTAGATAGGCTACATATTGAGTTGCAACACTGCCCTGGAAGTTATGGCTGTTGGGTGACAGTTATTGTTATGAATTGCTTTCACAGGTTTTTCAAGCCTGCAGCATGCTATCAATCCTCCAAGAAAAGCACTGAACGGTAAATTCAAAATCAGTTCCTGTTTTAATTTTAAATTAAAAGTATCTTTATTATCTAGAGCTGCACACCAATTGAGCCTCCATGATTTCATGTAAAATACCCTATTGTTTCCATTTCTCGTTGGGCACCTCCATGCACACACCACCTGCAAATCCTTCAGCCTTTTAAGGAGAAAACCTCTTATTTTTGGTGTATGGTGTTCTGGTTGATGTGGGTTCACTCGTAGGCCCTTTTGGTTTTTTTGTTGTTGTTGTTTTGTTTTGGTTTTGTTTTTTGTTTGTTTGGTTTTTTAATAGCCCCACGGGGCCATTAAGGAGGTATCAGTCAACCAGTAAAAATGGGAATACTTTCAGAAATGGACTCCTCCGTATCACCTCCAAAACATATTAAAAAGAAAATGTGATGCTATGGTTTATACATATAACTAATATTTTATGATCCTATTTATGGCTAATATGTCTTCACACTTCCACAACAACTCAGATGGTGCATAAATAGAATCCCAAACTGGTTTGGGTTGGAAGGGACCTTAAAGCTCACCCAGTGCCAACCCCCCTGCCAGCACCAGGGACACCTTCCACTAGACCAGGTTCCTTAAAGCCTCATCCATCCTGGCCTTGAACACTTCCAGGGAGCAGGCATTCACAAATAAGTGCAAACCCTTCCATGTGGATTAATCCTACACCTGCAAATGCATCCTTAATTTGTTTTATACCTGCTAAAATCCTTATTTATTTTGATGCTGTAATTTCACCAAGACTCCTAATGTACTCCTGTACAACCTTGATATATACGGCTATGTAACCTTGATTAAATGGCATAAAAAATAAAAATAATTTTATTTGAAAAAGAGAGAAATAATAAACTATCTAATAAAAAGTTATCCATTTTGGATGCATTGAAAATGCAAACAATTCTTTTTCTCATAACACTTCAGGGAGCAGAGGAGTATGAGTAGCAAAAGAGCACAGTTGTCTGGGTTGTTTTAACAGCCAAGAGGGTGGCAACTTTGGAGACAGGACAGTGTGTGACCTTCTGAGAGGCTGTGGCACCACAAGGAACCAGTGCTGACACCAAGGCCACGCGGGAAGAAACTTTCCACCCGATTTGTAAAACTCCCGAGAGTTTTACGAAGTGCAAATCCCGAGAAGGAGGTGGGTTTGGAGTGGTGACTCTGCTCAGCATGGCCTGAACCCATGGGGGAAAAGTGTTTCCTGAGCATCCTGGTGACATCCCCCTGCCCACCCGGTGCCTCACTGCTGTCCAGGAGGTGGAAATTGCTTTTATCGTCCCTTGGAAAAGAGAGCTGTCTGTCTCTCTGTCTCATGCACATTCAGGTTGCCAAAGCTCTGCAAGATCTGAAGCAAGAAAGTGAGATATAAAGTCAAGATGCTGCTGCTTTATTTCCCAAGTCATGCCAAACTGGGGAGAGAAAAAAAGGCGTTATAAATAGCTGCAGGCAGAGCAGAAGGCTGTTGTGCTCAGCGCCAGTTTTATGATGCCGAGGTGAAGCTGGTATGAGTCACTCCTATAACTTACATGGGCATGACACAGACTTTTGACATTAAATATTTTCTTTTTCACTTACCAAAAGTTATAATTACCCCTTGAAAGCTTGGATCCACTTTCCTTTCCTACCATTTAGCCCCATTGTGTTTGGCTCTTGGCCATTTTTCCAAGGCCCATAGTCCATCTGGGCACTTCTCTGTCCCTTATTGCTCTCGTAGCTGAGTGCTCACAGGATTTATGGATTTTTGTCTGGTCTTTATCTCATATTGTCCTAGGCAATTAGAGACCGAGGGAGCCACGCCATAGTCACACAGACACTGGACAGCACAACCAGCAACAGGATCAGGGTAGGTGTATATTGTATTTTGTTTGTGGGATAAAGTCCGTGCTGAAGTTCAACTTCCTTTTTAACCCAGGCTGCTTGGAAAGAATCATAATATTGAAGAGATCTCCAAAAAAGGGTGGAGGAGAAAGGCTGGGCTTATTTCACCTCATCCTGTCCCTATGGCTTGCTAATTCTTCTAAGCAGAACGTTGTGTCTTCACAATAGCATTGCCTAATTTTATTACAATGGCCAGTTTAGACATACTGAACCGCAAGTAAGGAAAAATATTTTTCATTCTTCCTTTTTTTTTTAAGCTCATCTTTCTTTTTATACAAACCCATACAAAAATTATAATTTCTAGGGTATTTTTGCTGTCCTTCTGTAAGTGTACATGTATACCTGTGCATGCAGACACACACACTCACACATATATATTTTTACAGTGGTACATAGCATCATCCCTTGCAGACACTGGGTGAAGAACGTTTGGCAGATGAGTCCTGGCAGTACACAAAGACTGGTAGGATGTGTAGGAAGCTAAAACTTGGGCTCTTTTTCCAGCAAAGACACTGCAGGGCACGGAGGCAGAGGAGTCCTGGGGAGGAAGGCAGAAACAGGCACAGCGACGTTGTCCCCAAGGGAAGTCCATGAGTGTCCTTGGGCTGCACAGAAGCAGGAGACAGTAAAATGAGAGTGACAAGTGACACGAAACAAAGACCTCTGGGGTTGTAACCCCGACAGATGGTGGGTGCCCCAGCTTTCAGTGTAGCACCCTGACACTGTATGAACCTGCCTGGGGAGGTTTTCACAGGCTTGGGACTATCAGCCAGATTCTTATGTCCCTTGAGGTCCCTTATGTTGTCTAAAAAATGCATTTCCTTCAATTTTAAGTGTGTTTTCTTTATCAGGGAGGTGATTATTTAGTGTTAAAGAGATGAAGATCTGGATTTTCTCAGCTCAAAATTACCTTCCTACCACCTGCTTTGAGGGCAGAAGAGGGTCCTGGCCCAGACAGAGCATTTATCCACTACTGTCTTTCACAAGGGAGCAGTAGAAGGAGACAACCGAAGAGGACATCAGTTTTTCATTACATGGGGAAACAGAGTATTTCACTTAGCTTGTCAGCCTTGAAAATTAAGCTTTCCAACAAGAAAATATCACAGGTCACGAGGCAGCACTTTATTGCCAACAAATTGCATGCAAGTAGCCCATGCCTTGGCTGTATCCTGTTTGGAAACAATTTGCTTGTCTCCTGTTTTTCGAATGATTTTTGGAAGGGGCATTGTCCCTGAGAGAATGACATCCTGTGCACCAACTGACAAAGCTTTGGTTCCTTCCTCTTGTGAACCTGACTTCAGCCTGTGCTTGGGCATGGACTGGGTGGACAGATACAGCAAGGAGAGCCATTCCTTTCCAGTGGGTCACCTTTGTCCCAAACCATCATTCAAAGGGTCTCTGAAGACCCCTGGATTTTATTTTCCTGTAAGAATGGGGAAGCACTGTTGGGTTTAACGAGTGCTCGGCTGTATGTTACAGCTGCTCTGCAAAGACATCAAGCACGCTGCGCAGCATCAGCTGATGCTTCTGCAGTTCAGGGGAAGAGGACATTAATAAATTATGAAGAAGCAGATTTCAGGTGTGTCGTGGTGGGCAGAATCTGCAAAATGGACAGCTTAGGGGATGGGCTTTGGCAAATCAGTTCAATTTTCTCTGCCTCTTTATCCATGAATGATTGATTAAAAAATATAGTTCTTTTCTAAAAGGCCTTGTAACATCCATTACTAGTAATACCTATTACTATAAAATGTTCTGGGAAAAGCATGGCCTATTATTATCTATGGTCCTTTTTTTACCTAGGGCATTCAAAATAATTTTGCATCCCAGATAACACTGCCTGTTTTAAAGGACATTTAAAAGCTTCTTTTTCTCATTCTCTATAAAACTGTCCTTTTAAAATGCTTCTTCCCTTACAACAGGGTATTAGAGTGCTGTGTGCATCAAGGAGACTATTGACATATTCAGCGGGATATTTTTAGCATAGTGGAAAAAAAATAAAATCTTGAGAAAGGTCAGTTCTTTCACTGTGCTAATTAAATTGCTGTGGAAGGAGATTATATCACAATGGTGACCAGCAAACTCGGCAGAACATGGCAGGGCAGCCTTTGTGAGAGGGCTGGTGTGAGCGTGGCTGGCAAAGATGGACAAACACGCTGACAGGTCGCCCGTGAGTCACTCAGCAGAAGATTTCTTCCTTTGATGTCTTCATTTCGCAAAGCAGGGCAAGCACACAGATCTCTTAAAAAGAGACAATTTTCATCCTCTTTTTATTACATTTCCTATTAACTAAGCACAGCTGTGTGTACGTGCTCGGTAGTGGTAGAACGTGCTGGTGGATGGAGGCGCGCGGGGTGACACCAGTTTGTCCCAGCCACCGGCGAGCCCGTGCTCACAGACAGAGTGCTGCCAGCACAGCTTGTGAAAAACACTGAGGCTGCTGGGAATAAACGATGAGCAATTTCCCCCTCCAGTGTGCAGTTCACAAGAGCTGACTGAATCCAAGCGTCTGTTCACACCACAGCTTTCCCAAGCTTACCTGGTGGTATCAAGCCCAGCTTTCCAGCCGCTCATGAGTTGTTATCTTCCCCTTGCTGCCCGTGTCACTGCCTCCAACACTTTATGTTGGCAGAACATCCAGGAGCAGGCAGTGGTTTGGGGTGACAGAATCACAGAATGGTGGAGGTTGGAAGTGACCTCTGGAGATCATCTACAACCCCCTGCCAAAGCCAGTCCATCTCAAACAAGTTACACAGCACGGCATCCAGGTGGGTTTGAACATCTCCAGAGATGGAGACTCCACACCCTCTCTGGGAGGGCCTGTCCCAGGGCTCCGGCACCCTCACAGGAAAGACTTTTTTTCTCATCTTCAGATGGAACTTCCAGTGTCCCAGCTTGTGCCTGTTGCCCCTTGTCCTGTCGCTGGGCACCACTGAAGAGTTTGGCCCCATCCCCTCAACACCTGCCCTTTAAGCATTAATAAATGCTTATAAATGGGTTTTCATCTTCCCCTGGCCAATATCCAGCTGCTCCTCACGAAGTGCCTGCAGCAGAGCAGCAAATCAAGTGGCTCCACAGCCACTGCTGGTGGGGTTTGGTCATCCACAATCTTACTGTCCCAAGCCAACGGTGGCACCAGGCTTTGTATTCATCTCTACGCTCCTGCCACATCTGCTATATCTTCACAAAACTCTCTGTGACTCTGTCCCACCCCTGCATCCACCAGTGACCACCCCAACACTGGTCCCGTGGCCCTGCAGTGGCCACCTGAGCCAGCACGGCTCTCCTCATGCTCTCTGCCCAGAGACTGAGTGGAGACACATTTTTGTGAACGTGTTCACTGAATTCCTGCAGAGCCCTGTGCTAGTTCAGCAAAGACCTTTGTGGGTAAAGACCATTTTGATTGGTGACCAGTTAACGGTACAAGGGTTGTTCACCCACACAGGTGGGTGCCCGTCACCTTCCAACAAGTTTCAACACGTCTTCACACTTCCATAAGTGACTGACGATTGCTCAGGACGTGTCTGTTCAGTGTGGGAGTCCATCCTCCGGGGTGGAACTGTCACTGTCTTTCAAGACATAGTTTTTGATAAATATCTGCACAAAGCATTTTAAGTCTAAACTGAATTACTACTTTCACTACAGCAATTAAGGAGACGAAGAGGGGGAGGGTAGCCAGCATATCTTGTGAAGTGTCACCAGGGAGGATGTGAGGAATCCATGAGAGGCAAACCCACGTGCTACAGTCATGGACCCAGCAAAGGGAGGTTATGGCTGGGGGGTCCTGAAGGTATTGCCTGGGACTTCATTAGAGAAGATTATATTTAGGATCATAAATTACTTACAAAATCTTTGAACACAGTACATTTAAATGCAGATTAATTGTCCCAATCTGCTGTTGGTTTCCAGAGTGAAAAAGATGACAGTGCATCTTTATCCTCCTAGACATAGACATGAAGGAGGCTTCTGAAGGAAATGTCTATGGATGAGCTTTTGCCCTGCAAACCATGGAGCATTCCTCCCAGCGTCGCCCTGGTGGTCTCTGTCCCCTCTAGCCATTCTCTTACAGACTTTCTGGGTTGGATGTGCAGGAGAACCCAGCATTTCTGAGAACATTTCACAGCAGCGAGAATTATGTGGTGAAATGCAAACCAACAAGCTACCTCTACTCAGTATTAAGGGTTAATGGCCTGAGGTCTAGTTTTTGCTTCCCTGCAGGGCAGCAAATTTCACCAAAATCATGCCTCAATAACTATAAGAAGGTGTGACACGCATCTTATGCAGAGTATATGAAGAGAAATAAGGTTCTTATTCTTATTCCCCATTATCTGAGACCAGACTGGATGCTCTGTGGCTTACTCGCCTGAGGCAAACCAAAGATGCAGACTGACCATCACCAGTGACACAAACCCTGCTCTCCTCTCCCAGGGGTGTTTATCCCCATTTCTGTCCCACCCTCACCAGCCCTTTCCCACCATCTTTCGTATGTTGTCCATGTGGGTGGGATGATGGCTCCCGGACGCTGTGAGCCACTCCACATGAAGGAGTCACCACCCAGCTCTTCCCTTTTCAATCCCCACTGTTGTGCCACTTTTTACAGCAAAGATGTGGTGCTTCACACAACCTTGGTCCAGACCATCTCCCTCTGCCAGGACCTTCCCTCTGAACCATAACACACTGGGATACCCTCCCTGCTTTCTCTTTTGACCTAGTTGGCACCCATCTCTTGCCTGCCTGCTGATAGTGGGCTCTTCAAGCTGCCTGGTGCCAGTTGGATGGGTGGCAGAGGGCAAGAAGCTCACATGGCAGACACAGGCAGGGATTTGGCTGGCTGGTCTTTTTCAATCCGGCTTGATTTATCTTCACATCTAGGTTGTCCTGGTTTCATGGAATCATAGTGGTTGGAAAAGGCCTTTAAGATCATTGAGTCCAACCATGAACCCAACACTGCCAATTCCACCTCTATCCTATGTCCCTCAGCATCTCGTCTTCCCGTCTGTTAAATCCCACCAGGGATGGGGACTCCACCATCTCCCTGGGCAGCCCCTTCCAATGCCTCACTGCCCTTTGGGTGAAGAAGTTTTTCCTAATATCTAACCTAAACATCCCCTGGCGCAACCTGTAGCCATTTCCTCTTGTTCTATCACCCAGTTACCTGGGAGAAGAGACCAACACCCACCTCTTTATAACCTCCCTTCAGGTAGTTGTAGAGAGCGAGAAGGTCTCCCCTCAGCCTCCTCTTCTCCAGCCTCAACAACCCCAGTTCCCTCAGCTGCTCCCCATAAGACTTGTTCTCCAAGCCCCTCACCAGCTTTGTAGAGTTAATTTGCTTCTTAGTAGCTACAATAGCTGTGTTTTGGTTTCAGTGTGAGATTTGTTATGAGAAGAATGTTGGTAACTACTACTGTCTACAGTTGTATCTGGAAGTCCAAGGACTTTGTGTTTTGCTGGTCTGCAAGTGCAGCATAGTAATTAGCTGTAGAAGTTTAACTTGGCTGGCAGCCAGACACCACACAGCCACTTGCTCCCCACCCCTCCCCCACAAACCCAGGGAACAGGGGAGAGGATTGGAGGGGTAAAGGTGAGGAGACTTGTAGGTTGAGATAAGAACAATTTCATAATTGGAATAAATAAACTTATAATAGTAATAATAATAATATATATAAATGAGTGATGTACAGTATAATTGAATTTTGCTTATACTTTCTACCCCCTGAGTTTTTTGCATTTGCAGATTGGCAAAACACGAAGTCCTTGGACTTCCAGCAACAACTAAAAATATTGGTATGTTTTCAACAGTCTTCTCATTACAAATTCCATACTGAAACACAAACACAACACTATTCTAGCTACTAAGAAGAAAATGAACTCTATCCTAGCTACACCAGGACATGAGCAAACCCCCAAATTGGCATTTGGCTCTGCCAATGAGATATTCCATATCATACCATGTCACAGTCAGTATATTAACCAGGGTTGACTGGAAAGCTGGGGATTCTCTCAGGTTTCACTCCTCTGGAATCACTATCAGTGGCTGGTGAGTAATTGTACTCTGCATCATCCATTTTTATACATTATTATAATTATAATCATTTTTATCATTTTATTTTAAGTTTATTTTATTTCAATTATTAAATTGTTCTTATCTCTTCATATAAGCCTCCTCACCTTTACCCCTCCAATTCTCTCCCCTATTCCCTGAGCTGGCAGGGGGAAGGGGAGGGAGTGAGCAGCTGTGTGGTGTTTGGCTGCCAGACAAGTTAAGCTACTACACAGGTTTTGAACCTTCTCCAAAGGTACAGGCAGGTGCAATGGTACAGAAGGGAAAATGTGATTTATCAGAGGAGGTGGAACATGGGCTAGTATTAAAACAGAGCTGCCACCCCTGTGGAGTTTCTGATAAACCCACTTCTCCCACATTGCACCCCTGGTAGGCAATGTCTGTGTATAGGCTGGTTCAGCTCATCATCACCATGAACAAGAGGGGAAAAAGATTCAGCCCCTCGTAGAGTTTGACTTCAGTTTTGAAAGTCTACACACTTCAAAGCAAACCTTAGTCTCTGAGGTAACTTGTGTTGGACGCTTATCAGAGACAGCAAATCTGCGGGCACTACTTTTGGTGCAAGCTACTTGAAACTGATGCTCTTTCTTACCCTCCTTTCCTAGACACTGCATGGAATTTTTTATTTGCACAACCATGGAGCTGAAGTGCACCAACCAGGTTTTTTGTAGAGGCATCCAACCTACCCAGTTTACTTGTACCAGCTCCATGGCTAATGGTACACACACTCAGACCTCCCCGCCTGATCCAGGTTAATCATCCAGAGCTGTTAGAGTAGAAAAATAAAAGGTGGGAGAAAGCAAAAAGTGGTATTTTTGAGTGCAGAGAGACCTGGTTTGTCTGGGTTGTACGGCCAGGATGTGCTAGACCTGCCTTGGACTTCAGATTTTGGGATCCCATTGAGCACTTAAATGAAGTGGATCCCTCCTGTCCTGGAGTGCAAACCCTCTCATCAGGCTCACTCCCCAGCTCAGATATCTGTATTCTGGAAATACGCTGAAGGTTTGTTATTATGTCATTTCTGTGGCTGTTTGTGCCAGTAAATCTCATAGTCAGGCGATGTGTGAATAGTTTGGCACATATAATTTACTCAATGTATTCAGATGTGGTGTCCTGAATACTAAGCACTGTGCTCTCATCAATGAAGAGGAATGATTGTCATTTTTTGCAAATGACATGAAAATGTCATTTTTTTTCTTTTCCTTGGCAGTTGGGGTTATATGTAAATCTTGCATTTGCATGTATGTTTTCAATAAAGTGCTCTGTTTTTTCTTAAAAAAAAAAGAAATAATCTCGCCAGACTTGCAATGAGATAACTGGCCTGGCAGGTCAGACTCCAAGGGGAAATACAGGAGGAAAAAGCAGCTCTGGACAGAAATGGATGTGTAATCTCTTGCCTAAAGGCCCGAAGAAGTGTGCTGTCCCACCAGTCCTTGGAGCCAGAACATTCAAGCTTTTTTCAGCTCCTGTAAGACAGTGTCGAACCTCTATCACTCACACTCCATTCTGTTAACTGTTACCGGTGGCTTTACCATCCATATAAGAGTGCCCAGGGCTCCTTTCATTTGCACCACTGTAAATCAGAAGCCAACACACAGAATGAACGAAAAGTTAGAAGAGAGTACAAGAACCAGCCAACACAATTGTTATAGGAGCTTTGATCTTCCTGTTACCTTACTTGCTCTCTGATTTCATTCTGGGATCACAGAATCCCAGACTGGTTTGTGTTGGAAGGGACCTTCAAGCTCATCCAGTGCCAACCCCCCTGCCAGCACCAGGGACACCTTCCACTAGACCAGGTTGCTCAAAGCCTCATCCAACCTGGCCGAGAACACTTCCAGGGAGGAGCAGCCACAGCTTCTCTGGGCAACCTGGGACAGGGTCTCACCACCCTCACACCAAAGAATTTCTTCCTCACATCTCAGCTCAATCTCCCCTCTGCCACTTTCAAGCCATCACCTCTTGTTCTGTCACTCCCTACTCTTGGCCAAAGTCCCTCCCCAGCCTTCCTGGAGCCCCTTCAGGTACTGGGAGACCACTAGAAGGTCTCCCCGGAGCCTTCTCTTCTCCAGGCTGAACAGCCCCAACTCTCTCAGCCTGTCCTCACAGCAGAGCTGCTCCAGCCCTCGCATCATCCTTGTGGCCTCCTCTGGACTGGCTCCAGTAGCTCCATGTCCTTGTGCTGTTGGTGGCCCCAGCACTGGAGGCAGCACTGCAGGTGGGGTCTCAGGAGAGCAGAGCAGAGGGGCAGAATCCCCTCCCTGGCCCTGCTGCCCACGCTGCTCTGGGTGCAGCCCAGGACAAGGTTATTGGCTCTGTGCTGCCAGCGCACGTTTGGGCTCATGTTGAGCTTCTCCTCCACCAGCACCCCAAGTCCTTCTCCTCAGGGCTGCTCTCCAGCCATTCTCCACCCAGCCTTGTGCTTGGATCATTCCCCTCGGCTCAGCCTCTCTGAGGACACAGCTGGAGGCCCCTGCTCGGGGCAGGCTCTGGCCATGGGCACCAGCAGCTTTCCTGGATGGAGCCCACAGCCAAACCCTTCACCCTGCAGATATCCAAGGCGCAATCTCCTGGTGACTTCGGAACAGCTCTGCTCCCACAGCCGTGTCTGGTGACATTTCTGCTGCCCATCCCTGGGGAGCAGCTAGAAACACGTTTGTATCCATGCTGAGAAATGGAGGGTGTTTAGTATGCAGAAAGCTTCTCCCTCTCTCTCTTTTTTTTTCTTTTTTTCTTTTTTTTTTTTTTTTTTAATTAGAGCGCTGGCGAGCTCTGTAGCACTGAGCAGCTATTATGCCACAGCCTGTCAGCTGTAGTGCTGGTGTCTGTGGGTTGCATCTTGGGTTTACTGATAGGAACCTTGCACAAAGAATATCTCCCACCTTCATCAGACCCTCTGAACCAACCTGCCAGCTCCATCCACTCAGGAGCTCAATCCGTGATTGCAAACCTCCAGCTCCTTCCAGGGAGCAAAGAGGATGGGAACCAAACCCTGGGGCTGATTTATAATTGGGAAGACAATGAGACATTTGAAACAAGATAGCTGCAATTAGGATGAGAGGCACTACAGAGATCAAGAGAAATGCTTCTTCCTAAGAACAAGCTGGTGCTTCTCTCGCGGGAAGCCTGTGGTTGGGAGGGATGGTAGCCTGCTTGAAATGGACGAGCTGTATCCATTAGACAGAAAACTCAATACACAGAGAGAAATCTCCTTTGAGCTCCCAGATGATTGCAAGAGAATCAGGGTTTACTGAAAAAAAAACACATTAATATTATTAATCTGGCACCTTGCTTCGCAATAAAAAATTGCTATTTTTCTCTTACCTTCATGTTGGGAAGATCATTTCTAACTACTTCTATAATTTTTGAAGATTCATGGAGGAGCATGGGGCCACTGCAACATTTGAGAAGGATGAGACAATATTTATGAATCCAGATGTCAATAGTCCATTAGGCAGCTGCTTTCCCAGGCCAGTGGTCCCAAGGGGGCTGCCGACCAGGCAGTGGTGACCCCACATCATGGAGATGGTTACCATTCCTGGCTTCCTCCCTTCACCCATGCCTTTCCTCTCTAAGAGAGGTGAGAACCAGCTTGGAAACAAAATGCTGCTCACCCAGTGCTGACACCAAGGAACAGGGCAGGAGGACAAGTGTTAACTATTTAGCCATGGCAGATGACAACTGAGATCAGAGCTGTTACCAAAATTTCTGGTAAATAAACTCTTCCCAAAATCAGCAATAGAAGGCATCCTCTGCTAGCACAAAACTCTTATGAGAAATCTCACCTCACCTTCCTTATTTCCTTTAATGGTAATTTTAGTCTTCCATATTTAACACAGCCTGCAGGTAGCTGATGTCTATAATTTTCTGGTGCTACTTCAGTCATAACACAGCTTGGATGTGACCTGTTCATCCATAGGAAGCTGGAGGTGAAATTTCAAGCATTTGAAGAATATTGCTTCAGCTGAATGCAGAGCAGCTGACATTTCCCTAAAAGTTACTTACAAGCAACACTAATTATCTTATTTTTCTAAAATTTTATGAGTGGCGTCAATGCTTGAAATAAAAAAAAAATCAAGACAATCTGGAGAAGGTTTTGCTGGAAATGTCGAGCAGAGCTCAGAGCTGTAGATGTTAAGGTCACAGGAAGAGGGAGCACAGAAGCCGAATTCCTTCTGACAGCCTTCCTGGTGCAGCAATGCTGAGGATTGAAGAAAAGCAGAGGTCTTCATCTCTAAAAATAAATTCAAACAAGAACATCTTGAGAGTATCCTCAGGAGCACAGTGCAGCCGTAGCTGTGGCACTTTCCTTGATCTCCCCAAAGCTCCAGCTAGAAGGATTCAGGCCTCTCATATATTGTTTAAATTGAAACCCTCAAAACAAGCAGCCAGTGAATGCACTGACATAAAATACTTGCCTTCAGGGCTCCTGCTTTTTCACATGCGATTTTTTTTTTCTTCCTCCTTACTTGTGCTTTGTTCTTCGGCCCTTATTAGTAGAGCAGCATTGGGTCCTCTCACAGACAAGGAGCCAGAGAGCAGCCTTGATCCTCATCTAGTTCAGATCAAAGGGAAGAGAAAAAGAAGACAGAACAGCATCTCCTCAATGGAGCACAAAGGGTCATTTAAAACAAACAAACAAACACAAACAAAAAAAACCCACCAACAAAAAAAAACAGATTAAGGACTCTTTATGTTCAAGGAGTGCAGCAGATAGAAACTGGGCTCACAATTAGGCATCTGCCTCAAGCAGAGGCCCCTCAGAATCCCAGAATCCCAGAATTGCCTGGATTGGAAAAGCCCTTTAAGCTCATGGAGTCCAACCATGAACCCAACACTGACCAGTCCCCGACTGACCCATGTCCCTCAGCACTGTGTCTGCACGACTCTTCAGTCCCTCCAGGGATGGGGACTCCACCACTGCCCTGGGCAACCCCTTCCAATGCCTCAGAACCCTTTCAGCAAAGAAATTTTTCCTGATATTCAGCCTGTACCTCCCTTGGCACAACTGCTCATATAAGCTTTCTGTGTACGATAACAAGTTTTGTGTCTTTCTGCAAATTAAATAATCTCTTAACACTTGTAGTAGGTACTAATGCCTTTTTTTGCCCAAAGTAGAATTTATTGCTGCTACTTTGTGGACATATGTTCACTTTTGCTTGGTATCACCAAAGTGTGCTGTAGAGAATGGGATTTAAAAGCTCTGGACAATTATGATTGTTGTTTATCAGAAAATACTTTATCCACCTTCTCCTCTCTTTGGAGGGCAAAGATAACTTGCTCCAAGGGGAAAAATTAAGAACATTCCAAGTAAGCTATTTCAGTGCTTGAAAACTGACTTCTAAAGGACATGAGGAATGATAAGTATCCTGGATTTTTTAAGTTAACTCACTGTCTGGAGAGAGGGCTGCCCTGGCACTTGGATTTTGTCTGCCATGCTGCACGGTCCCTGGTAAGTCACTGCATCTGCCTGTTCCTCCAGTTTCCCTCTGCATAAAAAAAGAAGTAACAATTCTGTTTCTCATAAAGTGTAAGCTTATGAATCATGCTGTATTAGTGATAGATCTGTTAACTTATCATCCTCCCCAAGGAAATTATGTGAGAACATCAGAGTACATATTAAAAAAAAACCAAAAAACCCTGGGATTTCTTCTCATTATTTCCTTTGCATCTTTAAAATCAGAACATGTGTCATTATTTCCTTCAGCTGAAATAGAGCTATGATTTTTTTACTTTCTTTCCAGACTAAGGGATGAGAAACTGGTGTCAGAGTTGATGATGGAACCTCAGGTCTGAATAGATTTGGGGCTTTTGGGTTTTTTCCTTTAACTTCCACACCAGTGTGAGACTTCTGCTGTGCTGTGCTCAGTGCCCATTTATTGTTTGCACAAGTGGAAGGGAAGGGAAGGGAAGGGAAGGGAAGGGAAGGGAAGGGAAGGGAAGGGAAGGGAAGGGAAGGGAAGGGAAGGGAAGGGAAGGGAAGGGAAGGGAAGGGAAGGGAAGGGAAGGGAAGGGAAGGGAAGGGAAGGGAAGGGAAGGGAAGGGAAGGGAAGGGAAGGGAAGGGAAGGGAAGGGAAGGGAAGGGAAGGGAAGGGAAGGGAAGGGAAGGGAAGGGAAGGGAAGGGAAGGGAAGGGAAGGGAAAAAGGGAGAAGGATCAGTGCACAGACCAAGGAGCAGCCATGCAAATGTCCCAAAACCCAGAAGGGGAACTGGGCACCAGGGGGGCAGTAAGGCTGGGGAATTGCAGCAGAGACCATCTCTGATCTGCTAAAGCAGCAGCATGGAGAATCCCACAGACCTCATTAGAAAAATACCAGGTGGCTGACACCCTGCTCGATTGCTTGAATGTCTCTGACGCTTTACCCCACTGCTGGAGACATACAGGGCTGCTTCCTTCTCTCTTTTTATTCCGCCCCCCCCCCCCCCCTTTTTTTTTTAATCTCAGAGAAAGGTGCCAGAAACCTCTGCTCGGGGAAAACAGGTTTAGAGTTGTCTTCTCTCTCTCGTCTGCCTTTTGTTTTGAAATTTTCTCCAAGAGCCGTTTTTTCTGTGCAGTGCAATAATAAAATGAATGACACGGTCACTTTTAATTCAGCAGCATCTTTTAACCACCCCCTCTCCTCTGGTCCCTGAAGTCAGTCGGGTGGGTGATGCACACCCCGCGATAGTGCAAACAAACATCTGCTCCAGTGGGTGCGCGCTTACGCACTCCAGCACGCTCTTGAATCTAATTGGGAATTTCCAAGCAGATATTGCTCACGCTCTTTCCAAAATAACTTTTTATCGGTATAAAGTGTATGAATTAATCATCTTTTTAATCCAACAAAAGCTGTGCTATATCTGTTCAATCACAAGATGTTTATTTCTGTCCTGGGTATTCAGGATGGAATATTTTTGTATTTTTTTTCTTTTTTCTTTTTTTTTCACAAATGCCAAGAGGAATTTCCAGCTTGAAGAAGTGCAGCAGTTGATTTTTTGCACAGATTGGCAATCAGCAGCACAGAGAAGGTTTAGCAGAAATGGTTGCCCTAGGGAGAAGGTAGGCTGGGGCTTTTTCTGTTCAGCTGGGTTAGTCCAGAGCTTCACAGAATATTGAGGCACAGAAGTACAATAGCACAAGTGTCCTGCAGCTCAGAGTTTGGACACTTGCAGCTACGAGGCAGGAGACTGATCATTCCCCAAGTCCTTCCTGCTAAATAAAATGAAATTAAATGCAAGTAAAAGGAGATTGTATTTATTTATTTTTTATTTACATAGAGAGTAAGATTTTAAGGGTTCTTGCAACAATGAATATAAGTAATTTTTCACAATATAACATTTCAGCAAAAGTTTCAGTTGCTGTGATTTGACTGGAAGATAAAGAGCTGTACAAATATAGGCAGATTAGTGAAAGGAATCTCTACCTAAAATTCAGTCCTTTTCGCTTATTATCCAGAGGTGGTCATTTAATAGTGGAGGCTGTCTTAGCAGTTTCATCAAAACGGTACCTTTTAGACAAATAGCACAACTTCTTTATGAGATTTATTCTAGAACACAGTGAAATACAAAATACCAGTCACAAAGTCATGTCAGATTTTTATGGAAGAAAAGATTTAAAAGGGAAGAGGTTATCAGAAAGTGAAATATCTACAGAATTCAAAGATGAGCTGGTATGGCTTGCCTTCTATATTGATTTTGCTTTCTGCTTAGCAACAGGATTTCATGCTGGTTATATAAAAACACAGAGAAACCTGCAAATATTATCTTGCTGTTGCAAAAAACACCCAACAAAATTATTTAGGATTACCTAATCTAGAAATGTCTTTGGTATTAGTCTTAGATGGAATTGTTATTAACATGGAAGATTTGAACAATAAAATACAAAGTCAGAGTGTTTGATCTGTGGGGGGCTATCTGGAGGCACTTGCTTGTATCTGAAAAAGGCTTTGTCTTTAATTTGATTAAATAAATCTTTGTATGGAGTCCTGCTCAAACATACCACAGACAGCAGAAGACAAAGAAGATGGAAAGCAGCATAGAAAAGCAGGCTGTCTGTAATGGTTTATTTCACAGAAGAGGGTTTATTAAACATTGCATAAAATTTCAAGATAAAACAAGTATTTCTATTTATGTAGTTCCATACAACTTCCCAGGAATGTTAGGGTAGCATATACCTTTTAGCCTAGGTTATCCTGATTGTAAATAACACCCAACCTGACAGCTGTCACAGGACTACTGAAACATTTATTCAGGATGATTGGCCTGAAGTTTCAAATGCATTTGCTTTGATTTCGCTCCTTTCTAATGATACTTGATTGAGAGTATTCCCCAGAAAGCACATTTTTGCCTATGGCTAGACACCACCATCCTGGAAGAGGCTTGATGTTTTCAGCTGTCACCAGAATTAAGTTTAGCTTGTTGAGAGCTGAATTTTCTTTGCTTTCATGATCAGGCTCATTTGCCCCGCACGGTCCTCTCTCCTGTCTCCCCCCCCAACATGGCACTGTGCTCTGCCTGAATTGTCTTTTCTGAGAGGAGAGGCTGGAAGATTGCTCTTCCCTGGACCCCGCAGTGGTAGCTAGGGAAATCACAACATGCTTTTTGTATGGAGGAGCAAGAAATTTCTGTGATTGTTTGGCATGAGAAAGGTGATTCAGGGAAGATTGCTTTTAAGACATATACCCTTCTCTTTCTTTTGTGGCTTACCACAAATAGAGGATGAGAATAAATCATCCAGTGACATTTGAAGCAGGTATTTTTGTAAATTATAAAGGAAATAGTTCTTCAGACAACTGACAGTCACCTTATGGCATTTAATATTGAAAAAAGTCACAGAGCTGGGCTCAAGTTGTGTGCTCAGTTCAGTAATATTGATGTGTGTGTGCCTAGGGGCAGTTTTTCTGCTGGTTTAAAGAACGAAGAATCTCCTTTGGTGCCCCACCAGCCCAGCTCCTTGCTCCTTGAATGACTACTGGTTCTGCATTGCCTGCAGGGATCAGCTCTCCCATAAGCCAGCACACAATACTGGGGCAGTAAAGGTGGGGAGGGGATCTTCTATCTTCTCTTGCCTCCCCTGTCTTTGCACATGTTAAAAGTCCTCAATCACAACATGTGCAATACCTTTGTGATCATTTATAACTGTTAGTGGCATATTGGGGGGTGCTGGGGGAGGAGAAGCTGAACATGAGGCGGCACCGTGCGCTGGCAGCACAGAGCCAATAACCGTGTCCTGGGCTGCACCCAGAGCAGCGTGGGCAGCAGGGCCAGGGAGGGGATTCTGCCCCTCTGCTCCGCTCTCCTGAGACCCCACCTGCAGTGCTGCCTCCAGTGCTGGGGCCACCAACAGCACAAGGACATGGAGCTACTGGAGCCAGTGCAGAGGAGGCCACGAGGATGATGCCAGGGCTGGAACAGCTCTGCTGTGAGAACAGGCTGGGAGAGTTGGGGCTGTTGAGCCTGGAGGAGAGAAGGCTCTGGGGAGACCTTCTAGTGGCCTTCCAGTTCCTGAAGGGGCTCCAGGAAGGCTGGGGAGGGACTCTGGCCAAGGGCAGGGAGTGACAGAACAAGGGGTGATGGCTTGAAAGTGGCAGAGGGGAGATTGAGCTGAGATGTGAGAAAGAAATTCTTTGGTGTGAGGGTGGTGAGACCCTGTCCCAGGTTGCCCAGAGAAGCTGTGGCTGCTCCTCCCTGGAAGTGTTCTCGGCCAGGTTGGATGAGGCTTTGGGCAACCTGGTCTAGTGGAAGGTGTCCCTGGTGCTGGCAGGGGGGTTGGCACTGGATGAGCTTGAAGGTCCCTTCCAACCCAAACCAGTTTGGGATTCTACATATTGTGGTGAGGTGACCCCAGCCAGCAGCCAAGCACCCACCCTGCTTTTCACTTGCCCCTCTTTCCTGGGGGATGGGGAGAAAAAAAATCAAAGGAAGGAGAAAAGACTTGTGGGTTGAGATAATGGAGTTTAGTAAGGAAAGAAAAAGCTGCACATGTAATCAAAACAAAATATAGAATTCATTCACTACGTCCCATTGGCAGACAGATGTCCAGTTGCTTCCTGAGAAGCTGATCCTCAGCTTGGTTAATGGCTACTTGTGAAGACACGTGCCATAATCACTAACGTCCCCCCCTTCCTCCTCTTTTTCCTGAGCTTTTTTTGCTGAGCATGACACCATATGGCATGGGATATCCTTTTGGTCAGCTGGAAGATCTATGTCTCCTCCCAACCTTCTACCCCACCTCTTTGCTTTGGGGCAGGGTGGAAGAGACAGAGAAAGCCTCAACAACGTGTGAGCTTTGATCAGCTAAAACACCAGTGTTTTACCGACACTGTTTTAGCCACAAATGTGAAGCACAGCATCATACAGGCTCCTATGAGCAAAGTGACCTCCACCCCAGCCAGACCCAGTACCGGCACCAAAAAGTACTGTGGTGGGTGGACCTCAATTAACTACCAGATGCCAACCCAGCTGCTCTCTGGCTCCCCTTCCTCATTGGGGTAGGGAAGAAATGAGATGGAAAAGCTCATGGGTCAATATAAAGACAGAGATATCATTTATTGTTTACCATCGCAGGCAAAATGGACACGACTTGGTGAAAATTAATTTAACATTGTCAACTAGAAATGGAGAATGGTTAGAAACACAGATGAAAGATAAAAACACCATCCCCCTTCATCCTGGGATCAATTGCACTTCCTCATTCCTGCCTCCTCTACCTCCTCCCACCTGAGTGGTGCAGGGGAATAAGGAATGGGGATTGTGGTCAGTTCATAACATGCCCTCTGACATGCCTTCCTCCTCCAGTGTGGGTGTCTTCCCTGGGCTGCAGTCCTTCAGGATAAACCTGTGCCAGTGTGGATCCTCTCCATGGGCCGCAGTTCCTGACTGAGAACCAGCTCCCACATGACCATCTCTGCCTATGCCAAAATCAGAGTAACCATCTCACAACACTGAAAAAGGTGGACAATTTATACACACAATAAAATGCCATGGTGTGTGACCCTTCACATTGCAACAACAAAAGGTTCCCCACAATCATTCCACATTCTGGCAATGTCTAGTCCAAGCTTTGCCCACCACCTTTCCCAACTGCTGTCTTTATCTCACATTCTGATCAGACTCTTTTTCCTCCTAACTAGATGCAGAGGGAGACCCAGGTGCACCCAGGTGCCACCCTCTGGTTCTTCCTTCTGACCAGAGAAATGACATGACGAAGTGAGATGGTGAAGCCACCTCTAAGCTGAAAGCCCACAAACATGAACTGAGGTGCAAGACAACAGCTCAGAAGGGATCACCTGTTCCTTACTAATCAATGGTATGGATCCATCCACCTCTGTGCCCAGTGCTCCTTTGTGATTATTTGGGTGATGACTGCAGTTGGGGGTTGGGTGGCTATCTCATCCATGGCATCCTCAGAGGAGGTCTGGGTCCCTCTCTCAAACATGCTCCTCTGATGGTGCTGAGTGGAGGCATGATGGGCACAGGCCAAGCCTCAGCAGAGTGGTAGGAGGTCTACATCTCCCTGAGGTCAGCAGGGCCAGGGCAGCCCAGTTGGTCTGGCATGGGATGCTCAATGACAAGATCATGGGTTTATGCCCATGGAGGAAGGAGGAGATTGTTTACTTCTTATCTTTGCTTCTCACCATCCTACTCTATTTTCAAACAGCAAAAACTATTGCCAATAAAATTGAATTAATTAAATTAAATTAATTTTCCCCAAGTCATGTCTGGTTTGCCCACAACAGTAATTGGCAAGTGATCTCCCTGCCCTTATCTCAGCCCCCAAGATATTGCAGCTTATTTCTCCCTCCCAGCCTGTTGTGGAGGATGAGTGAGCGAGGGAGTGGCTGGGTGGGTGTCTGACAGCCAGCCAAGGTCAACCCCCCACATATATGAAGATAGTGAATAACTTTGTACCTCTAATACTTAATACTCTTTTTATTTAGAGTGATATCTTGCTTTTGTAATTTTGTTATTGTATTTCCTGTAGGTTTCTGAAAATCGCACTAAAAATCCTCTGGAGAAAGAATTTAACAGTACAACAGATGCAGAGCCTAGCACAGCGAGATCTAGGCATCTTTACTGGGCTGAGCATGTCTATGAGTGAAGAGAAATATATTACTTGGCATTCCCTTCTGGGATCTGGAAAAGTCTCTAATGAGCCAACAGTGCAGTCCCACGCAGCACGGAGGTAGGCAGAGGATCTGTTTTTGGACAGTGTTCAGTGAAGGAGGTGTATGCCTACGCAAATCTTCTGTGGAAATTTCTGATTTTGCTCCTGCATCTTTAAATAGTTTTCTAAAATGCATACCCCATCCCTAACAATTATATTTGGCTTGGCTACAAGGCTGCTCATCTGGTAAAAATGCTTCCAGTAACATGCACGCCGTGCACGCGCAGAAGGGCTGGCTCTGTAATTAAACAGAAGCTTCGGATTTCCTTTGAAGCGCCATCCCTTTATCACAGCTAAACTTCAGCTCAAAGAATATTTTAAAACTCTTTTCCAACTGTCAGCAGTGTGCCAGTAGCTCAAACACACCTTTCAAGCTGAATTTTCAACATGCGATACAAATCAGCACTCGAGTTATTAGATGGCAGTACACCGGTAGTCCTCGAGAGCATCCAAAAGCGGAACACGTGGCTCAGAGTCACTCAGCAGGGCAGAACTTGTAGCAGAAACACCTGAAATACTGTCCACAGCCAGATGCTGGTTTGGCTGTATTGGTCAAACCAACACAGGGACATTTTAATTTCAGTTTAAGAATGGTTAGACTTAAATTTATTCTTAATTGACCTAATGCAAGCTAAAGTTTAGTGTTATAAGCTGAAACGGGGATAAGAGGAATTTTCCCCTGTTTGAACAAATTGGCCTGATTTCAGGCAAGTTTTACAGAAAGTATGTGCACCTCCTGGCGAGGTGACCTTGGACACTGATGTGGCCTCGGAAAGGCAGTTGTGCTCCATCCCACCCAGTCGGGTGGAACACAAAGAAATGCCCTGGGAAGATGGAAGTGAAAGCCACAGGCTTCCACTCACCCCATGTTCACCCATGCATGGGATAACCACCAAAAGGAAGGTGGTAGCTGGTAGGCACTGCTCTCCTCTCTGCAACACATCAGCCATCACTTGCCATAGAAAGGGGGACAGAATCACAGAATGGTGGAGGTTGGAAGTGACCTCTGGAGATCATCTACGACCCCCTGCCAAAGCCAGTCCATCTCAAACAAGTTACACAGCACGGCATCCAGGTGGGTTTGAACATCTCCAGAGATGGAGACTCCACACCCTCTCTGGGAGGGCCTGTCCCAGGGCTCCGGCACCCTCACAGGAAAGACTTTTTTTCTCATCTTCAGATGGAACTTCCAGTGTCCCAGCTTGTGCCTGTTGCCCCTTGTCCTGTCGCTGGGCACCACTGAAGAGTTTGGCCCCATCCCCTCAACACCTGCCCTTTAAGCATTAATAAATGCTTATAAATGGGTTTTCATCTTCCCCTGGCCAATATCCAGCTGCTCCTCACGAAGTGCCTGCAGCAGAGCAGCAAATCAAGTGGCTCCACAGCCACTGCTGGTGGGGTTTGGTCATCCACAATCTTACTGTCCCAAGCCAACGGTGGCACCAGGCTTTGTATTCATCTCTACGCTCCTGCCACATCTGCTATATCTTCACAAAACTCTCTGTGACTCTGTCCCACCCCTGCATCCACCAGTGACCACCCCAACACTGGTCCCGTGGCCCTGCAGTGGCCACCTGAGCCAGCACGGCTCTCCTCATGCTCTCTGCCCAGAGACTGAGTGGAGACACATTTTTGTGAACGTGTTCACTGAATTCCTGCAGAGCCCTGTGCTAGTTCAGCAAAGACCTTTGTGGGTAAAGACCATTTTGATTGGTGACCAGTTAACGGTACAAGGGTTGTTCACCCACACAGGTGGGTGCCCGTCACCTTCCAACAACCTGGAACATCTTCTCTCCATCCACCCTTCAGATATTTATAAACACTAATAAAGGCTCTCTCAGGCTGCTCTTCTCCAGGCTAAACAGAACCAGCTCTCTTAGCCTTTCCTCATAAGATGCTCCAGTCCCTTCATCATCTTCATAGCCCTCCAGTACTCTTTCCACTAGTTCCTGTTTTTCCTTGAACTGGAGAGCCCAGAACTGGACGCAAGTTGGGCCACACTGGGTTGTCAAGCACTGGAACAGGTTGTCCAGAGGTGGTGGAGTCCCCATCCCTGGAGGTATTTAGGAGCCGTGTAGATGTGGTGCTTAGGGACATGGTTTAGTGGTGGACTTGGTAGTGTGAGGTTTATGGTTGGACTTGATGATCTTAAAGGTCTTTTCCAACCTAAATGATCCCATGATTCCATCCTGTTCTAGGATTCTTTTCCCTTAGGTGCGTATGTTATGGGCCCAGCACCAACTTTGGTAGGAAGCTTTGGTAATTCAGTTTCTCACAGTTTTCTTCAATGAGACTACCTTTATCCTCACACAAGAAAACTTCCCTGAAATTTTAACCTAAAATCTTCATTTATTTTCACTTTTTGTTACCTACTCATAAGTTGCAAAAAATAAGAAAGAGGGAAGGAACAGATTTTTTTATATAGCTTTTATATAGCTCTGAGTAGGGTTTAATCTATTTATCCATGTATTTTTACTCTACTCTCACGTATTCATGCTCTCTGTTCTTTCCGGTCTTTTCTCTTTTTCGTCACACTCGAAATGGAACATGAAGAGGAAGAACACTGTGTAAGAACCATTTAAAAATAATCAATCAATGTACTTAGTCTTCTAAAAAGACCTATTCAAAACTGCCCCCTTTAAATTAAATATGTAATTAAAATAGTAATTTTGAATTCTCAGCAGTGTTTTCATGAAAGCTAAATAACATTTATGCTGTCATTAAAATACGTCAACAATTTGTGAATTTACTGGTCCCCACTTAGGGATTTATTGAAGAGCTTGGCTGTGAGGACAATAAAGTCCTTTACGGTAAGTATAATATTACTAAAAGTATAACCCAAAGATGTAGAATTTAAAAATGCTGGGTTTTATACCTGTGTAGCTGAAGTTGATAAACACTCCCCTAAAATCTCTCCTTTCTTTGATCACCTTTGTTATCTGGATGACAAACAAATAGGATATGAACTTGCAGCTGTGCCTTTTTCTATTGCCAGCAGTAAAATACTTTGGGGGCGGGGGGGGGAACACTTTGTCTCTTCCAAATAACGACATTATTGCTGTTTTTTCTAGGGTCTTCCGCCTCTCCCACAGTCCTCCCTATGCATTTTCCAGGCTTTTTGCTCGAATTAGCTTCAGCCATAGAGCAAACAGAAGTCGCCAGGTTGCTACATGCGGGCGGTTGTTCACCAACTGCTTCCTGCTCGCCCGCGAGCGTGCAGCGGTGTCATTAGGCCCTTATTTAACCGCAAATACGGCCGGGAGGGCATGTTTGCGTTTCATTTATACAGATATGATTAGCTGTTCTCAGCGTTCGTCTGCTGTACAACTGAAAATGTGTCATGGGCTATTACCCAAGCAAATGTAATGGCCCCAAAATAAACACACCCCGCTAGCTCGCGGGCTGTAATCGACGGAAAAACAGGTGTTCCCCATATTCCGTGTGACTGCCTACACATATGGCTTCTTTTATACTATCCTTCAACTCCTTTGCAGTGTTGGCTCCTGCAGAAAAAGAAATAGTGTTACCGAAAAAGAGTGGGTTTCAAGAGTGTTCTTTGGTCCACAGCCAAATTAAATATAAGCACCGCAGCCCTTTTTAGTATTTAAATAATTAAACTTCAGCAGCTACCACATCCACTTTAGCCATCAAACTGCATTTCCAGCTACTCTAATTTTAAAATGTGGAACTATGACTTAGCAAATTAAAGCTACACATAACACAAATTCCCACCTGAACGGTGTTAACCTTCTCAAATTGGACCTTTCAGATAGAAATCAGTAAAATAATATCGACACCTGTGTAACAGGTTGGTTTTATACATGAAAACCTGAAGTTTTATCTTGCAGAAGCATTTAGCTCCTGACAGTGGCATAAGATCTACTGATCTTGCAGTGTCAATAACAGGCAGATTTTTTAATGAGATGCAGGAAGAAATATCAGCAGTCACATTTTATAACAGGTTTTCTCCAAGGCGTTGTTCTTCCAGGTGAACACACTTGGAGCAGAAATAAAAGAAGGAAGAAGGCGTTGTTCCTCACGGATGATAGCACAGACCAGTTCCTCAGTGGTTGGGGTGAAAGTCAGAGGTATTCTGCAAAACTGGCAGCGAGCCTGGCTGAGGAGAAGCTCCATGCACGCTCAGCCAGAAAAACCCCAGAGCCACCCTCAAATTGGTGATACACAGCAGCCAAAACACATAGCCTAGGATTAGGTTGATCTTTGACCCCCATGCATTGATCTCTTTCCCCAAACAAGTGTCTCAGTCCAGTCTGCATCACTATTTCTTTCAGAGCAAGGCTTGCAGTGGAGGAGCCTCTGCTTTGGCTGTTTGCGGCAGTGGAAGATCTCCAGCACCAAGACCTGGTCTTATCTTCTCTGTCAATTCAGCAGCAGAGTGCAAGGACACAGGAACATGCTGAGGATGTGTTCCTTCTGCTTCCTATACATGCCTCTTCTGGCTTCCCACAGTGAGGGCTTATTGTTTACCCATGAAGGATGACTAATGTTTTAATTATTTAAACTAATTAAGTTTACATGTTGAAAGCAAGCTCTGTGAGTAGACAAAAAATGCTTAGTTTAATTTTGTGTAATCGAATGGGTTAACTCTATGAAGTGACATCAGAGATGAATTTGCTCTCTGGCTTTTACCTTGTGACTGATTCAAAACAAAATGCTGTTATGTGATACCCTTCTTCATAAAAAATAGTCATTCAAGATAATAAGATGATAAAATGATGGCAGTCCCCTGATACCTTTTGATTTTTTCTGCAGATGAACTTTATTCTTTGACCTGCCACAGGTTTTCCTTATGTTCTGTTCCTGTTTATCTCTGCTCTTTCATTATTTGCCCCAGCAGGAAAGACAATCGCTTGTACGAGGTGGACAAAAATGAAGGAATGTGACTTTATCTCTTTATGGTTTCCTGGGGTGCTTTCACCTCAGTGACAGCCTTCTCACTTCACCAGTTGCAGGGTTTCATGCCTGTCCTTCCCACCTTGTCATCAATAAACTTCTGAGGGTACCAGCTGCCACTCAGAGGCGGTGACGCTTTTGAACTCTCCAGCCTTCCTCCAGATTTTGTCCAGCTGTGTGGTTCTGACTGACGGGTGGGTTTGTGGACAGCGTGGACGTGGTGAAGCCACACGGTACCAACCAGAGCAGAGAACGATCCCCACACCTTCCTCAGCTCCCGCTGCTCCTCCCAGACCCCTGTGTCCAGCACAGCCTCCTCCCCGCTGCCACATCTCCCAGCAGTCTGGAGCGATGCCACAGCAGATAAGCAGAGAGTTGGGTTAAAAAATATGGACTTGAGCCTTGTATAAGAATTGCTAGGTTTAAATGTGCTAGCCT
This sequence comes from Caprimulgus europaeus, assembly GCA_907165065.1. The sequence continues at coordinate 160,622 of OU015527.1, forward strand.
TACTAATGAGCAAGGAAACGAGGTGTTCTGTGTAAGTGCTTGGCTTTTCAAAACCAGTCTGTCTCTCTTTTTCATGGACATCTTTATGAAGGATCAGAAATGAAGGTATAAAAACACAGCTATGGCCTGAAACCTTCACATGCCTTTTGAAAACAACGAAGAAAAACCCAATCAGTTAAATTCTTAGGCATGAGAGAGCTGGAGCACTGCCTTTGGCTATAATGGGGATAATTTTTCATGTAGTGTGTGTAAGGACATTTCCAATTTAATTTTCATCCAGATGTCCTGGAGCAAGTTACCGAACATTAACACAAAGTTCTTCAATGCACCCCTGTGAGCTGTGTGCTAGGGGGGAATGTATTGCTGAAGGAATATGAGATTTGAGAAAATACTCCTGCCCATAGGTTCTGATTTTGAGTTCATTTACGCTGCTGTAATAAAAAATATTTTAGTAATTACTTTAGTAATTTACACACTTGTTAGGTCAAAATCAAGACTCCTCAGTTCACCAGCTATCCTGCAACCAGTGGGTACAGCCTTTTGAGGGTTAGGATTTCCTACTCAGTATTACACACTCTGTCGCTGGACAACTTACCTGTGTGCAGGGAAACATTTGTGCTTGGTCTACAAGAGGACACTTGAGCTTGGGAAAAGTAATGATTCCCACTCAGCTACCACACACTGAAAAAACCCTCAAGGCTGCTTTGCTAACAATTCTCCACCAGATGCAAAGAGGTCCTTATCAGAATGTAGATCCCCTAGAAGCATGTCTATCCTCAATATCATGTTAAAATTAAGTTATACACTAGAAATAATATTTTTATAATTGGCCTTGCATTTGTTTCTGATTTTACACTCAAGCAGAATACCAATGGGCGCAGTAGGGGCTAAATAAATCCCACTGTTAACAAACCTAAATTGTTTATGGAGCATGAAACAATTATCTTTGACTCCACCTGATGCTGCCGAGCAAGCTGTTCCTTTTTATTGTGCTATTATTAGATGGGAATGTTGTGGGTTGAACAACATCCTTCTTTAATGGATGGGACAATCAAGTTTGTGTAGCACATAGCTCATTCTCTAGCACAGCTCAGAACTCTGTACACAGCCCATCTCACCAAAGTCTTGCACAGAAGGATATCCCAATAAATGAACATGTGTGAATGAATTAATCATTTACGAAAGAGTATTGAGATTTTCAAAACAGTCTTGGGGATGTAGATGTTCTAACTGCTACTTAAGGCTTGGGAATATAAATTGCCCTTATACATATAGCTCTTTTAAAATTTCTGTATGCAGATAATATTTCTGCACAGTTGCTTAATACAAAATGTAAAATTCAAGCCAAGTTGCAGTTTCAGTGATGAGAAACAAGAGGTAAAAAGACACTTGTGTTTTGAGTAGAACAGTAGTGGTAAAAATGACACAAGAAAAACCTGTGTGGACCCAGCACTTGTTTGGCAAGACAACCTCATTTAAAGAAAGCCTCAGAAACATTGCTAAAAATGGAACAGAGGGATCTTTAAGGCATCTGTCCAGGAACGTGAAGAAAATACATTTTTGGCAGTGAACATTGAGAAAGTCATGCAGTGAATACAATAAATCAAAATGAGCAGAAAGCACATGTCCTAGTCACTGGCTTGACTTTGACAAACCCTGTCCTCTTGTTAAAACCATCTTGCAGAAGTTGATTATGGGTGAAAACCAGGATGATGCTGCAGTGTAATTTTATTGGCATTCTATTCTAGATTGGTATTTGTTGATATTCTGTTGGCATTCCTGCTATACTTATTACATACTCATCCTTTTTCCTCTGCTTTGATCCATCCAGGTTCCTATTATTCTGGGCTCCTTTGCACGTCATGGCTGATACCTCAGCTGTGGTGGTTACAATCCTACAATCCCTACAATCCATGGGACACACAGATCCCCAGGAGGCTCTGAGAACTGTAGCCATCCTGGCACAATGGTGTCCAAGGCTGAAATTCCAGACACCAAACACCATTGGCCTTTTACACTATTTTCTGCTTCCCATTTTTTCGTATTGATGTTTTCCATTATCTTCCCATTTTAGTAAACCAGTGAAAGACAGGGCCGGCATATCTGTCACTCTATAATGAAGAGAAGAAGGAAAGAGTGAAATCACAGCTCTGATACCTAAAAGCAACTTGTTAAAACTTCCAGTTTAAAAGTCAGGAGAAGCAAGCACTGAAATATAGTCAACTAGAAAATGAAGCTGCTAAAAGGTTCATTTTCAGAGGCAGAAGCAAGAGCACTGAGGGAACATCATGAAATTTTTAGAGGCATTTTCTGCCACGTGAGGAAAGACAATGAAATGGTAGTGGGAAAGCTAAATGAAACAGAAGGAGCTGGGGAAGTGCAGATGTGAAATGAAAATGTGGAAATAAATGAGTAATTAATAAATGGAAGTACTTGCTGGGAAAGTGTAATGCGCAGAACACTGGATGTGATTTAAAAAAACAAAGAAACAAACAAAAAATATTTTAAAAGGAGCAAATGTACTTCAGCATGAAGACATTTGTTATATAATCAGGTGGGGTAGCCGTGCCAATTAACGCGGCATACCTACGGTGCGTCGGAAGTATCAGGGGATGGTGTGCATTAATCAAGCGTTACCGTACAGATATTAGCTTAATTCAAAAACAAAAAAAAAAAGGAAAGAAAAAAGAAAAAAAAAAAGGAAAAATATTTTTAAAACCCAAACCCCTCAAACCCTGTTTTATTGGCCCAGATCTCCCCTTGCAGGGGGTCTGGGCGGGGAGGGCTGCTCCTCCCCACGACACCCCGGGGCCCGGGAAGCAGAAAACCCACCGGCCGGGGCTGGGGGAGGTGGCGAGCTCCGCGCTCCCCCCTGGGGCTGAATTCACCGATCATCTACGATAACGACCCTAAAGCTGCGCCGCGCAGAGCCTTGCGCAGCCCCCGGGGACCACCCCCCGGCAGCTCCACCAAGTTCCCGCCCGGGGATCGGGCCTCCCCCGTCCCCCGTCCCCCGTGACCCGCCCGGGGACAAGCGGGTTCGCACCCGCCGCCCGCCAGCCCTGCCGCCTGCTCGCTTCCGCGCACGCCGCCCCCACCCCCGGGGAATTACCCCCCCGGCTCGGGGGCCAGGTATACTTGACGTCAGGATGGCTGTCGTCGTTTTGACGTGTAAACACTCATTTCCATTCCGGCTCCGGAGGGTCTGGGCGCCGCGCAGCCCCGGGCAGCCGCTCTGCTCCGCTCCGGCAGGCAGGGACTCGGCACCGGGCCGCCGCCCGCTCCCCTCCGCGCTCGCCTTAGCAACGCGGCGCCCCGCCACAGCCCGCCCGCCTCGCCGCTGCTCCCTGCGCCCCGCGGCCATGGACGGGAGCCGCTGGGCCGGCCGGTGCGCGGCCCTGGCGCTGCTGGCTGCCTGCTGCCTGGCCGGCGGCGGCAGCGCCGAGCGGCAGTTCCTCAACGAGTGGGCGGCGGAGATCCCGGCGGGCCCCGACGCCGCCAGAGCCATCGCGGAGGAGCTAGACTACGACCTCGTGGGGCAGGTAGGGCCGGGAGGGGAGCTGCCCCGCACCGCCGCTCCTTTCCGTCCTTCCCTCCCTCCCTTCCTCCCTCTTCAGGCTGCCCCGAAACTTGTGTCCGGCGGCCGCTCGCGGGGCTCCAGGGAGTTTGAAGCGTCTTCTCCCCCGCCCTCCCCGCCACAGTCCCGGTCCCGTCCCCGCACGTGGCGGGGAGACCCGCGACCGAGGCGCCCGGCCGGGGGCGGCTCCACCTGAGGGGACCGAGCAGGGCGCTCCCGCTCTCCCTGAGGGGACTGTGCAGGATCGGGCAGGGGACTCGGCTCTCCCCGAGGGGTTCCAGGCACAGCACCTGGCTCTCCCCGAGGGGACCGGGCAGGGCGCTCCCGCTCTCCCTGAGGGGATCGGGCAGGGTCGGGCGGGCCACCTGTCTTGTCCCTGAGGGGACCGAGCAGAGTCGGACAGGTCACCCCGCTCTCCTTGAAGGCACCGGGCAGGGATCAGGCAGGGCGCGCCCACCCTCCCTGAGGGGACCGGGCAGACACCCTCACTGTCCCTGAGGGACTGGGCAGGGATCAGGCAGGGCGCTCCCGCCCGCCCTGAGGGGACCGGGCAGGAGGGGGGCACGGGCAGCGCTGGCTCTGAGCCTGCACCGCCCCCGACCTGGCCGCCCGCCATCCCACTCCCCCACAGAGGCTCCGCCGCCATCGCGGGTCACTTCTCTCTCCAGCAGACCCTCCTGACGCTTTTTTGGGATGCCGTGACGTCAGCGTTGTCAGGGATGAGTAACTGCCTTTAGGGAACAGCCTCGTCCCACCTCCAGACCAGGGTCCTGTGCCAGGCAGCGCGTCTGGCAGCGCTGGGCACCTGCAGCCGCTTCTCACCCACCATGTCCCGCAGCCCTCCCTGGGGCCAGCGGGGAGCAGGTGAGGGGCACCTCTCCTCAGGTGGGCCCAGTGCTGTGGCACCCCCGTCCCAGCCCCCTGCACAGGTGGGTGTGCGGGATGGGCAGCCCCATGTCCAGGTCACCGTCATATTCTTCGGCCTCGCAAACCTGAATGTGATCCCAGCACACCTGAGTCTGGTCTTTCTGCCTTTGGCATCAGTGAGTTCACCCCCACCAATTTCTGACAGTCTCTCCTTAGGGAAGGGGAGTGTTTTAAGTGCGCTCAGCTCTCCGGGTGACCGGCTACTGCACCGGTGAAGATGCCACTTCAGAAGGTGCAGGTACAAACAAGCCCTGCAGTGAGGTTTCTGAAGCCACACAAAGCTTTTTACACCTGTTCAGCTGAGCCCCAGGAGAAGCAGACAAAACTGGCCTGTGACCCTACGTAAAAATGCTTTGAAATGTGGCTGTGGCAAGGTATGCCTGAGAGTATACTGGTCACTGCTACAAGCACTGCATTACTGAGTGCTGTAGTAGTAAGGACTGCCACTTCACTCGCTTAAATTCCCCCAACTTCTCGCAGTGCACTGTGATAAGCACTTCTTACTTGAACAATGTTTTTTAGTTTATATTAAAATATCTAAAGTCTACTTTCATACTCTTTTCTTTCCTCTTTAAAGCAGAATGGATTTGGCCAGGTTGTGATTGTTGATATTTGTTTACAGTGGGGAAATATCTCTCGAAAGTTAAAGTACGCCTCTGTCTTACAGATTGGATCACTCAAAAATCACTACCTATTCAGACATAAAAGCCATCCAAGACGGTCTCGAAGAAGTGCCATTCATATCACTAAAAGACTTTCTGATGATGAGCGGGTGAGTGGTACATTTATTTTTTCATGCCCTCTGTTTATTCTTTCTCCTTATTGCTAGCTTTGTAATGAGGTCGCAGGCAGGCTTTCCTCATTTTGTAAGCCTAATATATGCAGCCATCCATACTTGTGCTGAATAGTACTTTATTATTCTGTCATTAACATGCAGAATCTTACCCTCTCTTACCATATTTTTTGCAAGTGCTTTCCAAATTAAGATTTAAGATATGCAGCATTGCAGAGGCTTGGAATTTCAGATGTCGATGTGTCGCTGATGAAAATCTGAATGTGGAACCACAGGGCTTGATTCAAAGTAAAAATCCATAGATGCAGAAAGTGTAATCAGGCCATGTGTGTGCAATTACCATGGGAATTAGGTTTGATTTAAGGTGATTGAATATTAAAAAAAAAAACAAAACAAGAAACCAAACCCCAAACCAAAACAGTAGGATAAAAGGTTTTGCTGGATTTGCTTCTTCTATGACAAGCTAAAAGGATGCTTCTCAAAGGATCCATCAGACTTTCCAGGCTTGCAGCCTTTTGATACACTGGGATCTCATTGCAATCAGAGAACAGGCACACTGGAGAGCAGAGCTCTAAGGTACAATCTGCTGGTGAAGCAGAACTCACACTTTATTTAAGAGACAAGCTTGTCTTTGTAAACATGAGAAAATAGGGTGGGTGGTGAATTTAAGAGACAGACCAGAATGCTGTCAGCCCCACTTAAAAACAATTACTGGTAAATTTCAGGACAATGAAATTTGGATTTTAAATCTGCATTATTGCAGCAGTCATTGTAAAAATACAAGCAGACCAAAACGTGAAGTAACCTAGTTGTGAAAAACAGCTATTTATACATATAAGGACCAATTACTTGAGAATGTGTAATTGGTTATTTGGAGGTTTTAGATGCAAATGTCATCTAGGAGGAAATATTCTGTGCGTTGCTAGAAGAATTAAAGGAGGGGGTGAAGCAGGGTATTGGTTTTATCTGTGCTCTTGCAAAACTGTACACTCCCACCTATCTCCTTGAAAACACTGGTTTAACTATTAAAGTCTTCTAGGTGAAGTCATTCTAAACCGGAATTTTATTGGAAACCACAGCTTTAGTGTAAAATGGTTTTCTAATTTATACCCATGCCTACGATCAGATATTGAATGACATCACAGAGCGACGTTTAGGAACAGAATTTTAGTTGCAGTTCGTCCCTTTTTGGACTTGTAATGTCAAACGCGTCTCTTACACAGGGAAGCACAACTGTCTTTTCTAATGCTGTAAGCAGAATGGAAGCAATTGCGTTACACACGTTACTGCCAAACATTTATTGCAGACTTACATACTCATATCCAAAAACAGAGCTTCAAAGTGCTGCAGGTGATTTGCTAAATTTACTCCAATTTCCCTTTTATTTACCATCTAGTATGCAAATTAACTGTGTGAATGGATGAGATGTAATTATGTCATTATGTAAGTATATAAACACAAAGCAATCATGTAATGCTGTGTAGTTATACATGGACCTTTGCTCCAAAGAGCTACTCTTGTTCAGCAACAGCCTATTTAAAAAGATTTAAATTCAGTCTTTAAAAAGGGAGAGAGAAGGGGGTCCTGCTGTTGTCTGCATAACGCCTTCGTCAATTTTACGCTATGTTAAGTGTGAAAGCTGGGGTAAAACTTGGCTCTAATCTGAATATTTATCTGCTTCCTATAGATGTGCCAGTGCTTGTTGTAAAACAGATAAAGCCTGTGAATATATTGAAAGGATATACTTATCCAGTTCCCTAACTTTTTCAGTATTTGTTCTAGTTTCCAAATCTACTTTTGTGCAAGAGACCTGAATCAGGATGGTTTTCACTGCTTTACGTATCAGCGACTGGAGATTTGGCACAGGGCCTTCAGCATTTGCTGTAGATGGATGGTTGGAACCTCACCCAGCTGCTGGGTAGCAAACACTTGCCTTGTTTGTCTGACATATGTGCTTGGTAGTTTCAGCTCATTTCCCTCAGTCCAGTTGTCCACATCGAAAAAAAAATAACAAGCATAGAAGTTGTCAGTTGTTAATTACTGTTGGGAAATGAAGAGGCTAAGCTTCGCTGTAGGCAGGGAAGGGAGATAAAGGTAATTGTTCTGACCTGTGCACAAGTATGTAAGGCCCTAGATATCAATAGGGCAGCTTAAAATACTTATACTTGCATGGGTATATTCATCTTATGTGGCTGACTGTGGTTTTTAGGGGGTTTAACACTAAATATAAAGCAAAGTGAATAGCATTAGAGAGCTTTCAGTAAACATGCCTAGCGTAGCTACCATTTTTAAGGGTTTATGTAGTGAATTTTCATTAGGCTCTCACTACAAAATCGTATTTTAGCCAAATCAATACCTTTTTTATCATTATACTTTCTGAATCACTCTAATTTTTGTTTCATATATGGGGATAGATGTAAGGACCATAAAGCCATTGGGTGACAGCAGAGAAAAATAATGAAATATCTTCAGACATTTAAAGCCAAAGCTTAGATCCAAGGCATCCTCCACTCGAGGCTTATAGCAGGATCTTGGCAATCTGCTGAACCTGAGTTTGCTTTGCTTAAGTGGAAATTGAGATGAAAAGTGCTAACTTCATCTGTGTCAGAGTGACCATCCAGGTCCTAGGAATGAATAACATTTTATTCCCATTTCCCAAAGGAGCACACAGCACAGAGAGAGGTGTCAGAATCAGGGTTTGATCTTAAACTGGGTTTAGTAATGTATTTAATGGAACAAAGTGGGAGACACTTTTAAAAGGCAACCCATTGGCTTAGAGTTTGTTGTGTCCCAATGCTTTAGCAAAACATGCTGAAGCATTTTGGCTTCCAGTTGCCTTACGTGGAATTATGTCCGTGACGAAGTAAGTCCGATATTCATAGCTTACCAATTGATCACACTTCAAAACACCCCTGGGAAGGAGACTTGAAGGTCCAGCTGGGCTACGAGTAACGGTGTCATTATGATTGCTAGACTAAAGCCAGGGATAATCTTTCTCCTTTCCTTTTAACTCCCAGTAGATATAGGCATTAAAATGTAGGTAGGAGAAAGAAGCAATCTGTGGTTTTTGCTTGTTTCAGTAACCACCACTGCTGAGATAACCTTCTGTAACCATACTGCACTTTTGATATAAAAGCCTGCATTGTGTGGCACTCACAGGAGTTCTACTGTTACCTTATCCTTCATGATTTTCTGTGAATTGATTCTGTAGTATTGTGATTTCACCAAGTCTTCTTCCCTACAGTATAAATAATCCTCCTCTCTGCATCAAACATTGCTTTTTTTGCTTTAGGCATCAAAATTTTGCTACGAGAGGAAACCCCTTACCCTCTAGGCTAAGAAAGTCCTAACCTATAGAGGCTTACTTGTCATATTTATACAAATAATTGTAGGTGTCATGGGCAGAGCAGCAGTATGAAAAAAAGCGAACTAAGCGTGCCACCGTGAGAGATTCAGCGGAAAATCTTTTCAACGATCCTATGTGGAATCAGCAGTGGTATCTGGTAAGAATTTATTTCATTGTGGAACTGGGGGTGGTGAATTTCAGTTGTGCTACTGGCTGTATTATTTCACTCCTATCAGAGTGATTCCACTGAAGGCAGTAACTGAAGAGTCACTCTCATTAGCCCACGCTCTAAAAAATGAGAGATCTCTGTGATATTTCCAGGCAACCTTCTATTTTCTTTGAAGTGTCATTTGTGCAAAGATTTGAAAAGCGAATTCAGGCTGCTGCTTAGGATGGGGATTGATATTAGAAAGTATCGTGACAGTTAAAAGCTACCTCTATGACAACTTTAAAATACTTGCTGTTGGCATATAAGAAGCCCCTTATTGTGTCTGAAGCTGGTTGTGTATTTCTTTATTAGAATTGGTGGTGCAGAGTGCATACTGCACCACTGCATCCTCCAGTGCGTACTCCAGATGAAAACTAAAGCACACGTGTAGATGTGACAAGCACTTTCAGCCTCTTGGACTAGGCTTTAAATGGAAGAGGGTCTCTACAGCTCACATGTTCAAAACCTCCAGGGAAATAAATTTCCTGAGCTCTGTAGTTTCTGTCTGCATGTGACAACTCAGAAATACAGTTGATCATTTGTGTTTTATATGCTTTATTTCAAGAGTCAGTATTTCCACTATACATCTAGCTGTGCCTCCAGTCTAGACTTCATTGCTTTCACTCAGAATAGGTGTGGGATTAAGGGTGGATATAGCAAATCAGGAAGAAAGGTCAAGCACAAATGTGTCCCAAGTGGCTGGAAATGCCTTTCTCTTCTTCGTTTCAGCTTACATAAAACAAGCTGTTTGTATAATGCTTTGCCCTGTCTTTTCTTTGTTTGAGCTAGGAAAAATAAATTATAAACGACATAGCATAAAATATTTCCATGAAGATGCCTGCAGACTTCTTTTCAACAACAAAAAAAAAGGTTATCTGTAATAATTTTACTTTTCTTTGAAACTGAGTAGCTGTTTGCCTCTTTGCTTGTTTCCAGTAGGAGGCAGGAAATTTCTGAGATTTCTGTATTGGACAAACACACAAACACACACAGAGTTCAAAAAAGCAATTTTGTGAAAAAAGCAATGTCTTACTCTCTGGGCGATACAGTTGCTTTTTGCACCTTTCTGTGTTTTTCACTTCTTTTCCCTCTAGTTTTCCCACATGAGAAAGAGAAACATGACGCTCACCTTTGTTTTCACTGCACATTGAATTTTTTCTGATTAAATACATAAATGTTTTAAATATTTTATTTCAAAATATGTTTTTTGCCTTGTAGTAAATAGGTCATTATTACCTTATTATTATGATTTGATGGCAACAGTTTTTAGCTCTATTCAGTTTACCTTCACATATCACCAGAAAAAATTATTATTTGATGGATTCTAGAGAACAAAATGTGAAACCTCAAATAATTCCCTGAACAGCAGCAGTCAGAAAAGAAAGCATAAAATGAAAGAAAGGTCATTCCCATAACAAATTTCTTTTTCTAAGCCTCATATTGTATGCAACATTCCTTTGGAAACAAAGAAACAAAAGACTTGCGATCAACTGATGTAATTATGCACAGAGAAACAGAAAGAAAATGCTTTTTCTTACATTTGTGTTTTTGTGAGGGTTGTAAACAAGTTTTCTAAATTAGATGCATGTATTACACATCTAAGAGAGGAAAAATGACCCATTTAGGAGCTACTCTTCAAAGAACTTGCCGTGGAGGAGAAGTCTTTGAAGAAACTGACTTCTGTTATATCTTTGCAAAATATCCAAGTTCAGGCAGGGATGATTTAGAGCACCTTTAAAATGTGGCTTTGGACCTGTGTAGTATAAATGGATAAAAACGTTGATATATTTCATTCCTTTCTATCCCCCAGCAAGATACAAGAGTAACTCCATCACTGCCCAAACTAGATCTCCATGTTATTCCTGTATGGCAGAAGGGCATTACAGGCAAGGGTGTTGTCATCACTGTACTAGACGATGGTTTGGAGTGGAATCACACCGACATCTACACTAACTATGTAAGTTTGGGCATTAGAATGGTATGAAATAAATCAATCAGTTGTAAATTTGATATACAGACTTCTCCAGCTTGATGTCTGTTCTGTAAGTCAGCCCCTAGAGTACAGAGACTGAAATACTTGCCTTAGGCATAATTTGGACCATGATCTGTGTCACAGGAGGCTGAATGAAAGCAATGAAAGCAGGGTTTTGTTTGGTTTGTTGGTTTTTTTTCTTCCTCTCAGTGGCTTTAGTTCCCAGGCATGTTTTTATACAGTGGTTTAATGCTGAATTATTAAAACTCTGTGAAAAATTTATGGAAATGTTGATTGCTGTCAACATGAACCATACCAAATAAACAGACTCTAGAACACATTTTGTTACACATTTGCAAATGCATTTTCTAGTTGTCTGAATAAATTCTGTTTTGTTTTGTTTTTCAATGTAGGATCCACAAGCAAGTTATGATTTCAATGACAACGATCATGATCCCTTTCCTAGATACGACCCAACAAACGAAAACAAGTGAGTAACCTCCTAGTTGTGTGAAGAGAACAAAGCAGTACCTAATTAATTTTTGTGTTAGAAAATACAAATACAGAAATATCTTTGTATGTCCCCTATGGTGATTATATAATAAAGGGAAACATTCATATAACAGAATCACAGGATGGCTGAGGTTGGAAGGGACCTCCGAAGGTCATCAGATCTGAGCCCCTGCTCAAGCAGGGAGACCTAGAGCTGGTTGGCCAGGTCCACATCTAGATGGCTTTTGGATATTTCCAAGGAGGGCAACTCCATGACCTCCCTGGGCAACCTGTGCCAGTGCTTGGCCACCCTCACAGTGAAAAAATGTTTCTTGGTGTTCGGAAGGAACCTCCTGTGTTTCAGTTTGCACAAAGATATGCACGCGCCATTGTCACAAACACTGGAAAGTAAAGAAATTAAATTCCCAGATTAAGGGCTTCGTAATTGTAATCTCCCTATACTGTCCTGAATTTCTTCATCTCTTTGTATATGTGAGGGACTGAAATGTTTCTGTAAGCTGAAGGGAACGATCTACTCCTGTCACTGCCTGTGTTTCTAGAATGGTACCTCCCCAAGCAGATTTTGACTGCAGTTCTTTGCTTTGCACCGTGAGTTTTAAAAGAATGTCTCCTATGAGGGGCTGTGGAAGAGACTGTGTCTTAGAGGAACAGACCAAGAAACCCATCCCTTCAGGTCAGCTTTGTAGCTAAGGGTGCTGTTTTCCAATTTGCGCAGTACCTTTTGGACCAACAGAATACCTTCTAGCTCAGTGCAGGCAATCACAGGTGAAGTCATGCTCCTGACCTCCTCGCGAATGGATACGATACGTGGTCGGACACTCTCTTCTGAGGCATATGCAAGCTTTATTTAGGCCAGATTTGGCCTAAATGTGCTCAAGGTAATAACCTAGGAAGTTTCAAAAAGCTTGAACACAAGACAACCATTGACTTCACTTAGTGGACTTGTGGAATTTTCTCTGATGCCTTCTCTAGACCTACCTCTTTGATACTCTGTGGAACATCTTGATGGGTCTGTCACACCTAGGCGTATCCATGGTAGTTCAGAGAGGGATTTTGTCCATCAGAAAGAGAAGAGAATGGACCCTTTTAAAAGCTGGGTATACAGAAGCCAATTTCTTAAACTAATTAGGATACCACTACTCAATAAAGATACAGTAAGAAAATGATGCACTGGTCTTCTATTGTCTATCAGACAGTACAATAGCATCCACAACATAAATCAGTGTATAGAGAAAAAGACCAATCAATCAGAATATAAATGTCCCATGAATAAGACATTTGAAAAATGACATTTCTACTTCGTCACGGCATTATTTAAGAGCAAGAAGCCATTATCCTCTTGTTCTGATGACATTATCTCTTAAATCTACCTGTGTTACCTCTAATCTTTATTAATAAGTATATGGAATTCAGCCCAGAAGCATTCAAACACTTCATTGAATAACAATTTGAGTATTAAATAATACAACTCTTTTACAAGTACACTTATATGAAGGCGTTCTGTATTGTGGAATAATAGTCACCTGTGGCAAAAAAGCATTACACAGAAGATGGTTACAAGAAAGGTGTAGCAAAGGTGAGGATACTTTAAAGGCTAACTTTCTGAAATCCTAAATAAATGCAGTTATTAAAGAAAGAGTATTTAAGTGTGTGATTAAAAAGATTTGTGTCGTATGAAGTGGAGCAGGTTAGCCCCATAATTTTATGCTACTTTGCTCTCTATTACAAAACTAGTATCTATTAGGTCTACAGACTTCCGTGTGATTTAGATTAACTATTTCTCCTCTCATCACAATAATCCTTCGATCATGAAGTAAGTAAAATTATGTTGATTGAAGCCTAAGAGAAACAAGTATTTTTGTATCATGTAGGTGCAACTCAAAAGCTATTCAACAGCTGCATTGTGTCCATTTAAAGGAAGACTTTCACCAAATCAGTAAGGTCATTGATGGGTCTTTGTGTACCTTATGATAAAGATGCTATGAGATGTTGTTTATTCTTACTCTGTTTATTCAGGCATGGGACACGGTGTGCAGGAGAAATTGCCATGCAAGCCAACAACAGGAAATGTGGAGTTGGAGTAGCCTACAATTCCAAAGTTGGAGGTAAGAAAATGAAAATCATTAGATGTCTAATATGAAAACGAAAATCATTAGTGTCTAATTAGTGTCTAATATGAGACAGATCCTGTGAAGTGCTGAGTGTTTGCAGCTATCATTAATCTGAAATACAAATGATTGGTCTTTCTCAGAAAACACCAATCTTGCAGTATTACTTACAAAATCCTGTCTGGCCATAGTGCAGAGTGTTAAATCTATATGAAAGCATTTCTTGAATGTCCACATACTCTCTGGATTTTGGTTATCAGTTGAATATAGGTAGAATGTATAACAACAGCAAGAACAATATGGGTGGTGATGATAATAATAATTATAATGATTATAATAAGAGCAGCAATAACCTCTATTGTACCCAGAGATAAGACTCTATCTTTTAAGGAATGATGGACTGACTTCTTATAATTAGTTATCCTGGAAAGAGGTTAGGAGAGAGGAAGAGGTTAGGAAATGAGGAAGGAGAGAGATTGAATAGAGCAAAAGTAAGAATATACGGATTTATACCCAGCCTTGCTCACAGCATCTTGTTTTCATCTACAGAATTACATTCAAAAGGTCATGCCAGTCAAGATACTCAAACTACTGTGGTTTTTGTTTCAACAGCTTACTTCTCTACTATCATAATGAGTTAATTTTGAAAACAAGTAGAGTCTTCCTTGCACGTCAGTCAATATTGCCATTTTGTTTTTGGAAGCAGTGACTAAAAGTTTAATCCATTAGAGGTTTATGAAATAGTCATGATCAAAGTACCAGTTGTGAATGTTATTTAGCTCAAAGGAAGATACTTGTACAGTCCTAGTTTTTTCCATTACTCCCTTTTTTCCTTTTCAACAAAGGGATGATGAGTGGCAATTGACACCCATAACTGCTGCTCCCACCCTTTCAGTCTTATGCGTGTAGGTTCCCATTTGTGCTACTGAGCTGTCACAGATGTCAGCGTTGCAGTCTGTCTTTGCCATAATGCACTGTGCTGTCACGCTCTGTTTAAATAAAATATCTCACTTATAAGACGAAGACACCAAATTTTCAAAGCAGGGCAGAATGGATGAAGCTGCAAAGATGTCTGAACTCCCGCTGTGCCTGTATTTTAAGGCTCTTCTATCTACAGAGAAGATTCTTCCACAGTTATTAGCATATGCTCTGTGTTCATTTGCATATGCAAACTACAGATCTGTGCAGGGTGAAACTAACAGGAGGAAAAGCAGTCCAGCAATCCAAATTACCCAGAAAGCTGCTTGTGCCTGGATGAGGGGAGGAGAAGAAATAGAAAAGTTGAAAGAAATTGTAAAGCTATTATATATGACCAGCCTGATTAAGATAGAGACATAACAAAAATATGTTCAAAGAGCTATGAAAGACGGGAGAAGTCTTCAAAAGATTCAGATAAATTTGGAGTGGCTAAACATTGAAAGACTTTTCTTTTTTGATGTTCCAGGCTATACAGGATTAATTTCTTCATGGGGTTTTTTTCTCCCCCTTTTTTTTTTAATCCATGAAATGACAGATTGCATACTTCTATTTGACATTAGTTCAGGATGACTTCTTTAAGTGGATGTTTGCTTGTAGCAATTGCCATACCGGATAAATCCAGTGGTCCACAGCCCAGGCTTTCTCTCTGACAGTCAGCAATAGCTGCTTTAGGGAAAGAAACCCTGACAACTGGAATACCTTGTTCTCTAATCTTCAACATCAGAGGTTGGTTTAACTTTGCCTTGAAGGGGTAAAACAAAACATTCTATTAAAAATTTTTTGTTTTCCATAAAAATACTGACTTTAATAATTTTAGTGTTCTGACTAGTCACATCAGTGCTCGGCCCTCTTCTGAAATCTTGATTAGTCTCTTCAGTACTTTGTGGCTGTGAATCCCATAGGCTTTTCTGTGCTCTGTGTGAAAAAAAAAGTACTTCTTACCGCCAGTTTTCAAAGTGACACCTTTCCGTGTCCTTTCGCAGTCGCCTCTGGTTCTGCGTAAGGCTCAGAACTGTGTGTGTATCGATCACCGTTGGAGTAAAGCAGGGTGAATATATATCTGTGCATCCCTAACCATAGCACTGTGCTCAAATGTTACCCTGGTGCTGCCATGGAAATCAAATTATTAAGAAGCTCCATTTTACAAAGGACTGAGCTGAGAGTTCCCGCACAGTGATGTGTCGCTAAATATAACCTTCTGCCAGGCAGAGACATGTATGTGTCTGAAATTACCATGGGCTTTGCCCTTCAGTTTTGTGGGACTGATGATGGGAGCCAGCATGTGCAAGAATAGGACAGAGTTTATGCCAGAGGACATAATTGGGAGTCTGCTTAGGGAAATATCACTGCAGTCATCAAATCCCTGAATTGAATTAAACAAGCAGGATTTTTGGAGATCACAAAGACAAGGCAGCGGGTTGTTTGTTTTTTTTTTCTTGAACTGTTTTCATCAGTCCTGTCAGTGTTCTTGTTTTCTTCCTTATTACATTATTTATCTGCAGAGTTAGCTTTGTCTTTTTCTGTGGGAAATATCCGTATGCTACTCTCTGCATTCCCAGTATCTCATTACGTGCTGCAAGCTTGCACCCGGAGCTTGCAGTCGTTTCCACACAGGCAGATCTTTGCTCACAGCACCCTGGTATGAGAGAATCTCACAACTGTGAGCCAACTGAAAAATGAGTATTCAAAATGTCTCGAGTTTAAGCCTATCCAGGGTAAGTGGTGTTTTTAGTACCTGGGGCACAGGATATATACCTTGATTCTTTTCCCAGCTGTGTGAGTGATAGTAGACGAGCAGTGGTTGAGCGGATTATGTCCTTTGTCTGTTTTAGCTACTAATTAATATGAAATAATAAAGCCTAGCTTTATCTCAGAGGTATTATGAGTCTTAGAGGCAAGCCAGTTGGGAAAAGAATTATGCTCACAGTCTTTTTTTTCCTGCTTAATAGTATAATAAAAGAACAAAACGCTGAGATGCAAGGGTGAGGTTATTTTTTGGGGTTTTTTCTTTTTTTTTTTTTTAATAGAGTGACCACATTTTGCCTGCAGTGCCTTGGAAAAATCCCCATTTTGTGGAAAATACTAGAAAATGAGTACTCATAATTCACCAACTGCTACTAACGATGCAGCTGCTGTAGTACTAACTTGCCAAGTTCAAGACAACCCAGACATTTTTATTGCTTGAAAACACAGGCTGAATCCTGACTGCTGTGTCTCTGATATTGCTGCTGTTGCTGGGAGAGCCATACCATAGTGGGAATTTTGCCAGACTTGTGCTATTTCTACCCTGCTCCAGCACTGGACAGTGCTAGCAATCCTGCTGCAGAGCTAAGGATTTGCAGAGCGAGAGATCCAGTGCAGATGAACTTCTGTCTGCCACTGAATTTTAAATACCACTGAAATCAGGCTTGCTCTGATCAGAAGATTAGATCATGCAGCTCCTGATAAAATGTTAATGGCTAAATATCTCTCGCATCTGTGGATTGCTGACAGTAGAAGAAAATGTGGCAGTAAAACAACAGTGTGAATTTTTTGTGAAGACTGAAGAGCCAGTGAAATAGCAATGTCACACAGACAGCGAAAACCTTAATGAGGACAAAGTGTTTTAGTCAGAATATTCAGAACTACATCTTTGAACTAAAACTGTTAGAACGCTTAAAGATAAAAATAATGTTGATAAAACCTATTTAATTTTAGTGACATGCTAGTAGTTTGAGAAGTCTTTGTTACAGATTTAACAGAGAGGAAGAAAGAGTCCATGCAATAAGAAAAAGCAGGAACAGTGAGCAAAACATCATTTTCTTGACTCTCTGTAGAGAGAATGAAGAAAACAAGAGGCAACCAAGATTCTAAGAGAGGTTTTTTTGATGTTTGTAGTGAGCACCGAGCCCTGCAAAGAAAGAGTAACTGTACTGTTACACACTGACATGAGCTGTCCTGAATACTACTTACACAAACAGCAGTAGGCTGTGGTTGCAATAGTTAGGGGTTAATTTTGCTGGAAACTTTGCAAACAAGTAACAAAGACAAAGAAAAGGGAACAGAAAGTAAATCCAGTCTGCCTGTATTTTTCTGTTAAGGTATACGGATGCTGGATGGAATAGTCACCGATGCTATCGAAGCCAGTTCGATCGGTTTCAATCCAGAACATGTGGATATTTACAGTGCAAGCTGGGGCCCCAACGATGATGGTAAAACTGTGGAGGGACCGGGGAGGCTGGCACAGAAGGCTTTTGAGTATGGGATAAAACAGGTACGAAACTTAAGAGAAAGACACAATGAAGTGTGTCAGAAAAGAGAATTTTAAAATGGTTGACATCAGGGAAGAAATGAAAATGATTTGTGCTCTCTTTGCTCAAATACATTTGAAAAGGAGGAGATAGATTTTAATAGTACAGGTCAGAGAAATTACTGGCCAGAAGAGGACTTTTAAAAAAGCACCACTAGAGCTTTCTGAGCTGGTTTTCAGCTACCGTTCTCCACGGATAAGCTTGCTTTTTCCATCCTTACTTCTGCTGCCTTTGTCTCGCCCTACCCCCACCCTTCTCTGCTGCTTGTTTTGCACTGAACAGTAATTGGATTTCTGCACTGAAAGCCTATAAAATTTAATACAAAATTTCTGCTTTGTGATTATTTTGCTGTGTGAAATAGTGAAGCATTTTAACGTCCCCCATCTTGTATTATGTTAATTGCGTTAGTTTATAAATTGGTGCATATCATGATCCAGTTAAAATGAAGATGGAAAAAATGCATGGTGAAGAGTATTGGAAACAATTTTTTTACAGTTTTTTTTTTATGTAATCCTCTTTAAATCTGGTTGGATGATAAGTAGGGTGTAAACTGAGAGCTACAGGGGATGTAACAATAAACTACCCTTGCTCTTGCCCGTGAGGTGAAAAGATCTCTAAAGATGGACAGGTATTAGTGAGGAAGAGTGAATTAGAGACAGGAGAGGAGAGAAATGGAGGAAAGCTTGAAGGACAAAAGCAAAGAGAAAAAGGATTTTGGAAAAAGTGCAGGTAACATTAGCAGACAAGAGAGAAGAAAAAAAAAAAAAAGAGTCTGACAGCCAACAAATCTACTCTGAGGGAAGGATGGAGACTGAGAGGAATGGGCTGGTGATAAACAGAGATCTGAGACCATAGGTAGGCAGCACAAGAAGAGGGAGAATTAAAGGCAATAATTAGGGAACCAAAGTTCAGTGGTCTTACTCTGAAAAAGCAGATTATTTGGTGAAGAACGTATCTTTTTTTACAACTTGTTTTATGTCTTAAGGGGAGTAAATTTGCCCATTAGTTTGTCAGGTTTCCTTTTGCAGTGATCCAGATGGTCTCCATGCTGCTTGAAGTCAGCCAGAGTTTGGGTTGCCAGTGGCTTTCATCCCTGATGCCTTCATTGCTGGCCTGGGAAAGCACTTAAGCACAATGCTCAGCTTTAAGCATCTGAGAGGCATTAGTAGCAAGTGAAATCAAAGCAGATGTTTGCCTTTACCAGTGCTTTTGTGGACTGCAGCCTTTATTCACAAAGGGAGATACTATCTCCTTTTCTGTAATTGACGGGGCTTGTCCTTTCCATTTTAGCAGTGGTATCACAAAAAATGCAAGTTGCTTTTCTTTATTTTTCATGTTTTAAGTGCTGTGAATGTCTTAGCACTTGTATGAATAAAAATCTCATCTGACTTGGATGATGAAAATCTCTATTTTAACTGCTGTTTCTGGTGAATGTACATATATTAATAACAAACAACACAGGAACTTTTGCCTTTCACACAAAGCAGATTTTTTTTCCTCTGAAGGACTAGGACAGCTTAAGACTGGATAAGGTGAAACGTGTTTCCTCTGTGATAGCTGTGATGGTTTACATGCTGTCAGCTGTCAGCATCCGTTGTTAGCCGCTGCTTCCTCATTACATACTGGAGACTGGAACAGGGAATGACTGTGGTTGTGTCTGGAAACTGATGGTGCTGGCCCACAGATTTGTAAGAGCAGGGGGGTTTTTCAGTCAGATGTGCTTTCACTGTGTTTCAACAAGCGAGTGCTACCTGTGAAAGGCTTCCTTACAAAAAATAAATTGTTGGAAAATCATATAATGCACATCATTCATACTGCTTACTCATACCTCTGTGATTACAGGAAAGGCAAGTTAAATAAACCCAGATAAACTTGTCATTTCTTTTTAAAAAATGGGCATTTGTGCTCGAAATTTTCAGGATCAAAACATCAGCCTGTGGGAAAACTTACCTGTTGAGCACAGACTCTATCTTTAAGTTAAAAACCTGTTCTGAGGAAAGTTGCTGTACCTGGAACACTAAACCCAGACCAGTCAAACTGAGGGGTGTACTGTAGGGTGTGAAGTAGGACACCTCAAGTAGGACACCTCTTCTGTATCTGTCTTCTACAGTGCTTATGGAAAACTCTCCTTTTTTGACTGAAAATGTTTGCTATATTAAGCCTTTTGAGGGGGAGGAGTTGTTATGAATACATTACAGAGACCGAAATGTGTTTGATAACCACTCATTTCCATTTTCTCTAGGGCCGAAATGGGAAAGGCTCCATTTTCGTGTGGGCTTCTGGGAACGGAGGCCGTCAGGGTGACAACTGTGACTGTGATGGTTACACTGATAGTATCTACACTATCTCCATTAGCAGTGCTTCTCAGCAAGGCCTTTCTCCCTGGTATGCAGAGAAGTGCTCTTCAACTCTGGCCACAGCATACAGCAGTGGGGATTATACTGACCAAAGAATTGTAGGTTGTTTTTACCAGATTCAGAACAAACATAGAAATGTATTTTATATGCACATAGCAAGTGAGAGCTCTTGAATGCTTGGTTTCAAGTGCCCGCTTTACGTTATGTGTTACTTGCTTAGTGCTTTTGCCTTGAAACGCTGAGGGATTTGTAATCCAGAAAGTGTTTGTATTCCTGGAACATCTTCTCCTGTTAAGCAATGGCTAAACAAAATCATTGTGGCGATGCAGTTAAATCAGCACCCTGAACTTGTCTGCTGTTTCTGTGTGATAGAGAACTCTGCAGGAAGTTTGATATGGTCCCTTTCTTCAGGAAGGGCAGATGAAGAAAGATTTAGAGCATAAGGAAGAAGAACCTGTGAATTTAGTGTACCATTTGAGTCAGGAGCTCTGATATACCTTGCCATTATCTTTTGTAAGGTTGTCAGCCCCAGAGCTCCCACTTACAACAGCAACAATAGTGCTTCCAAACCTGTAGAGGGTTCTCAGGAAGCAGGTAGAGCAGTCTGTGTACCTTCGTTAGCTGGGCAAGAAATGACTTGTACTGAAGACAATTGCTGAGATAAAATAATGTTGAAGTACTTAAAATTTCTGTTCATCCCTGGTGGATGCTAATTTAACAATAAACGGCATTGTTGGGGGTTCAAGCAATGTCATTCCAAGTTAGCCAGGAGATCAGTCCTTCCTAAGTGTGTTCTCTTCATAGCCAAGGTGTAGATGTATGGGCAGATGAGTTTGGTATTTAATTTCCAAATAGAGCATGTGTTTCATTGCAAATTATAGTTCTTCTGCTGAAGAGGGAGCAGAACACCAATACTAATCCTATGAGTAATTTTCTAGCAAGCAGTAATTTTAAATGTTTCAGGCCCAACACAATGATCTGTTTTTATGATTCACCAGTAAGCCTGAAACACTTATTGTGAAACCTTAGAATAAAATAAGATATTCAGTGTGGGAGTATTTTGTTCCAACACAAAGCGTTTTGATACAAAAATTACAGTTGAAGTAAAAAAGAGTGGATTGAAATATGAACAGATTTAAACATCCATCACTTTTTCTACTGGTGAGGAATGTACTAATATGCACCAAGTAAAGGATACATGGTTATGTTTGTGAGTGTGAATATGACTGTATTTACAACAGTTTATTCATGCAGTCTGGGGGTTTTTTTGGTTTTTTTTCTGTCAGACGAGTGCTGATCTTCACAATGAATGTACAGAGACTCACACTGGGACCTCTGCATCTGCGCCACTGGCAGCAGGAATTTTTGCTCTAGCGCTGGAAGCAAAGTAAGATGTCACACAATTACCTGCTCCTCTCTCTCAGCCACCCCACCATCTTCCCTGAAATGTTGTCTGTTTGAAGTGGCACCCTCTCATACTGCAGCTCCACTTTTTGTCAGTCAGACTTGCTCAGCCTGATGACAAACATAAGCAGCTACTTGCCTCCACACCTTCCTAGCAAAGCAGAACCAATGCAGGTAAAATGGGATGACCAAGGAATTTTAGTCCATTCTGTGCATTGTCAAGAGTTGCTTACTGAATTCGGGTCAGTTGAACTTAAAAAGTAGCGAGGCTGCACATGGGTGAGGAGAATATAATTTGAAGACAATAGTTTGCAGGAGTTTAAATTCTTTAGTCAATTTACAGAACCTTTTCTGCCAATGATGAGACATAAAATGGAAGGTACCCAAGCTTGACTGTCAGACCAGACAAGTTCACATCCTGTAGGGCTGGTACTCAGAATATATGACTTTTACATTCCAAAAACAGACAGGACAGGACAGGACAATGGCTTTTTCACAGAAAACACTTCAGGTATTAGGGCGTAGGCTTAGTACTTGAATGGTGTGGGTTCAATTCCATGTTCTATTGCATACTCCTTTGATGACATAAGTCAAGATACTTAGGGACGTATTTTAAAGGGTGGGGTTAATCACACATAGAATCAAATTCACAGTGAATTTTCAAAGTCCAGGTCCCATAAAGAGTGGTGGGAAATACTGATTTTGCTAGTTAACTTTAAATGCCTGAATAATTTTGAAGAATTGGACTCTGATCTTGCTAGATACCTGTTCTTCATTTACACAGAAATCTTGTCTACCTGGAGAAGTGTTGTGAGGATAAGCATGTGACATGCTCTATAAACTAATGTGATGCCATATACATTCAAAGCATGTTCTGTTGCAGACTAATAATGGAGAGCAAAACGATAGATAGCCCTGAAACAATTAACTGGGAACATTTTCTCAACAGCCCAAATCTAACATGGAGGGATATGCAGCACTTGGTAGTGTGGACCTCAGAATATGATCCACTGGCTGGAAATCCGGGATGGAAAAAGAATGGAGCTGGGCTGATGGTCAACAGCCGATTTGGGTTTGGACTCCTCAATGCCAACGCATTGGTAGATTTAGCTGATCCCAAAAGATGGAAAGGTGTACCAGAAAAGAGAGAGTGCATTGTCAAAGACAAAAGCTTTGAACCAAGGTAAGAATTTGCATTGGCAGTAACTTAATTTTATGTGTATCTTAGTAAAATGTGATGGATAGTATTCTGCACAGGTTGCTCTGAACCAGACTCAGAAATTTAATTTAATTTGGTTTTGCCTTACTGCATTCCTCAGGGGCAGGCAAATAGTGTTGATTTGCTTGCTTTTTTTTTTTTTGGTGTAAGACTGATGGAAATTACTAGCATGAAGCCTTAACAAAAAATAAGATTACTATGTCTGCTTGTGCAGCCAGCGTATGGATGGATGATACTGTGAGGCTGAACTCAATAAGATAGGAATGTTTAGACCACTATCAGAAGATGCATAAAAAGATACCAAGGTCTCCCAGGGATTTGTTTTTAAAAAGCATCTGTAATCGGTCTTAGTAATTCTTCTCCTCTGACAGGCATAGTATATGTGATATATGTTGAAATCAAGGTGATATATTGAGCTTTAGTCACATCCATAGCACATCTCTTAGGAAGCACAAGTGTCTCAAAGGCTCACTGAAATAACTTAGCAACCACATTCACAAGTGCTCCCAGCATAGTGGGCCTAGACTGAGCTCAATATACGGGTAAGTTATAATTAGTCACTCAACTGGTTAATCAGTAAGGATATCTAGACAGTTTTTATCTTCACTTGTTCACTTATGGATTTGTTGCCTGGAAAAAATATAGCTATTTCAAAGATTGAAATTATAGGGTGTGAGTGCAGCAAAAATCTGTCTGTAGAAACATATTACAGTGTTTTGGAGTGTCAGTGCTTGGTAACCTTATTATTTATGCTATTTTACTAGCAATTTGCTTTTATGAGCTCTCTCCTTTGCACAGAGTGCTGATCCAGTACTGATGCATGTAATACTTGCTGTTTATATATTTTTATTGCAGTTCTCTGTTTGACATTGCAAAAACAAAGATCCCAAGATTCTGAGTTTAGATTTGTTTATGTGGAGATTGAGATGCCCCTTTCTCATTAGAAGTAATTAAAATTGTGCAGAGAAAGCTATACACAGTAGCTCCCTGTACAGAGAATATACAGAAGATGTAAGCTTTCTTTCCTTGAGATGGCATTGACTACAAAGGTTCAAAAGGCTGTGCCTCCTGCAGTGTTTTAACTCCATGATAACAGCTCTTCTGGATATTTGAGTGAGGCAATTAAGCATAAGTCTGATACACTCCTGTGATGTAGCTGTCAGCAAAGACTGTTGCTTTGTAGTCTCCATGGGACACAAGGTGTTGACAGAAACCCTTGTTTATCAAACTTGCTTATTTGCTTTCAGGGTGTGATGCCCAAGGCTGTCTTATGCCTATAACTTCTGTCTTGTGCCTATCACTTGCTCCATTTCAGTATTATCTGTGTGTCTAGAACTTCCCATGGGTTTTAGTGGAGCATTCAAAAAAATAATGAACGTAGAATTTGCCTTTACTTCTTCCTTTCTGATCATTCTGAAATGGGTGTTAAATCTTTCATTTGCACTTCACGTAATGATCTAGAATCTAAAATTTCTGCAAGTAATCAAAAAACTCCTGAACTTTTCCCAGATTATTAAGAGCAAATGAGGAAGTCATCATTGAAATTCCCACAAAAGCCTGTGAGGGTCAAGAAAACTCCATTGCATCTCTGGAGCATGTGCAGCTTGAGGCAACGATTGAGTATTCCCGGAGAGGTGATCTTCATGTCACTCTGGTGTCTCCATCAGGTATGGGACTCAAAGACATGCTTTATGTGTGTTGCTGTAGTGTGTAGCATTTATTTCATTAAAAACCACTTTTGTGTTCCTTAGTGGTTTAAAAAGAGCTAAATATATTATTAGACAACTCCAGTCACCTCTAACAGGTGAGTGAGGACAAAGCATCCTGGGGACTGGAGAACGGGTTCTCTGAAACCCCTTTACAGCCCTCATGTGTTCTGGGTTATTTTTATTAGAAGTGGTTTGAAAATCCTACTTCAGAAAATGAAGGCACCATTTCTAATTTGTTTTCGTTCTGGCAACAGGACCTATAAATCTGAGAGTTCCTGGCAGGCAACAAATTATAGTTGAATGGTGCTCATCAACCTTACTGTGATTTAACAAACTAATGGAAAACAGGATATCTGACTCCCTAGATTTCATGTAACTGTGTCTCCCCATTGATGTATTTAAAAACACAGTGTCTCTGTTAGGCACTTTAGTGCAACTATACTAAATGTGCTAGAATATGGCAAGCTGTCTTGTCAATGCCCTGAAATAACAGCATAAAGAGTTAAAAAAAAAAAAAGAAGAATGAGTATGAACAACTTTGTAAGAGGGTAAGATCTATTAGGTCAACTGAGAATATTAGAAAATACAGACAAACAGACAGTTTAAACATCAGGCTAAGCTAATATTCCAATATCAAAGGCCAATCTAGTAATTCACAGAAAATAAACCAGTAGAGCCTTGCTCATGTCATTATTGCAGGACCTCACTGGAGAGCAGGGCTAAGATATTTTACCTACAGTGTATTTCCAAACCCTACCTTGTCTGAGATTTGTTTTAAGCCTAACCTTAATTCTTCCTCTTCTGAGTTTACCTTTTGTCTTATGGGAGCAGTGTTACCATGAGGTGTTTTACCCTTGACTCCTGGTGGTATTTTCAAATTTAATTCTGTCTTAGATTAAATTTTAGTTTGGGAGTAAATAGATGGACTGTCTCTGAGTACTTCATGGAGATGACAGCAGCAGTAGTTATTCTACTTTTATAGAGGTATTTCCCTCCCAAGACATTCTTCTGCTGCTAATATGTAGGAAGCATGGCTTTGTCTTAGACCCCTTTTTGAAAGACTGATGACAATAATATGTCCTTCATCTTTGTAAGTATTTCTGTGGGTTTAGCTGAGGTAGCAGTAAGTGCTGCTGCCTCCACTATTGTGTCATGTTACTGTCATGGTTAAACATCTCTTTCCCTTATTTCTTGGTGTTTTTCCACTTTTCTGCAAAACAGTACTACTGAACCAGTGTAATTCCTTTTCTGTATTTATGGTGTTACCTTTAAATATATTTATAGCTTGTGATCAGGCTCCCTAGGGCTTCTCTGCTCCTTATTATGTAAATATAGCTCCTTTGCTCTCTCCTTATATGCAAGCAAGCACAACAAATTTCCTACTGTGCAGCAGAATCTCTTCTGCTGCAGAAATACTTTGTGAACTGCAACATTTTTGTAATAATAATAACACAAATGCGTTTCAGCCTGTTGGAGTTACAGGCTGTAATAATTTACATCCACTCACCAAAAAAAAAAAGCAGTGATAAATTCAGGATAAGGCTTTGGTTTCACACTACTGCATGAACCAGTTTGCCTTCAAAACTTCCTTCTCAGAGGTTTCCTGAACTGTTTTATCAGTGGAAAATACTGGTTGTGTATGACCTCTATTTCTTAGGCTCCTCTGTGTGCATCCACTACGTTTTTGTGTTAGATATTGCGCAGTAAGCGAGATCGAGCTTTTTAGCATGACCTAATGTGATAGTTTTTTATGCTCTTAAATAATACTGTGAAAATAGTTAAAGGAACCACTGCTCAGAAATAGCACGTTTCCTGTTCCAAAAACCCCTGTTAAATAGAGTATTTGCTGGGTTACCTCTGCGCTAGATGATAGCGTGCAAGTTGAGGGATGTGAAAAGTAAAAGCAGACGTGTATGAACAGTCACTGCTGTTGATCTTGCACTAACACAGGGACCAGCACTGTCTTACTGGCTGAGAGAGAGAGAGATAAATCTCCCAATGGCTTTAAGAACTGGGATTTCATGTCTGTTCACTCATGGGGAGAGAATCCAACAGGCACCTGGATTTTAAGAATTACTGATGTGGTAAGTATGTCTGTATGTTAATTAGATATGTTTGGGAGCTAACACCTACAAAATGATCAGTACCCACTACCAAGCATGTTGAATAGTGAGTCTTCTAATTAAGCAAGGTACAAAAAGAGTTTATTTACACTAAATATGCATATGGATTAAAGAAAAAAGTTAGGGCCAGATTTTCTTGGTTTTTACATAAATGCAAAGGACCATCATTTCACTGACATGTACCTGTCAAAAAAATTTCGTGCCCATGTTTTTCACACATTATATGGCACTGAAATAAATCAGTTACTGTAATTTTCTGTCATTCATGGAGTGAAATACGTAATTGAATTAACATATGATTAACTGAAAATTAGATTATTCTGCAGAAAAAAACATAGGATAGATCTTGTCTTCTCTTGGTGCCTGTGCATAATTTTCATTAACTCAGAACCTTTTGGTTTAATGAATTTTTGGTGACTTCAGAGAGCTATTCTGATAGATGCCTTTCCCTAACTTCTTTCTTAGAGTAATTACCACTGAACAACATTTAAGGATTAAAGCTCAGAAATCTACAGATATTAAATAAATAAGTTTACTAAAACCACCTGGGGATATGGATTACCACAGCGAGAAAACAGAATAAAGCTACTTGATAGGCAACTGAAAAATCATTCTCTTCAAAGAGAGAGTGATCAAGCGCACTCATCTCTGGAGAATTTCGTTTAAGTTGTCTGTTAATAAGCTTGTCATTAGGGGTCAGATCCTGCCAGAAACTGAATTCTTCCTATCAGACACTGAGCCTCCAATCCCTATTGGCCTCAAATTGTAAACAGGAGGATAATGCCAAGTACTAAGCAGATGGACAAGGCAGTAGAAGTAAATATTGTTATCAACAGTGTGGTGTTAATACTGCAGGCTTATAGGTAACCCCATGGTTACAGATATCCTGCTCTTTTTAATTAATATAATGCATTTTTTGGAACGAAGTTAAGGAGAGCATTTTGTTTGTAATTATCACTCATTTTCCGTTTTCAAGTGAGAGGTTCCTGAAACTTAAAATAAACCAAGCTTTTTGTCCTCAAGAGGAAATTCAGTCTTTTCTCAGCTTGTAGGGTTTTTTGATTCCTGAAATAAGTTTTCACATTAATTTTCACATTCATTCTAACTGAAATCACAAATGGTCTTGCAGGGTTACTTGGAATTTAGTTGTCATATAAGTCACACATATAAACCTTGGTATAGACTTCTATTAGACAAGAAGAGCTTCAGCAGCTATATTCAGTCACTAGATGACTGAGCAAAAATTCTGAAAGAAGCTTTGGTAAAATAATGTTCCAGTGTTTTCTGTACTTGTCTCTTCCACTTTCTGCTATTTAAATACTCCTGCCAAAACTGATATACAAAGCATTTGTTGCTCGCATCCACAAGCTTGTGTTTCACGTTGATAATGTACACCACTACAGAATATTATTCCGAATTACTATTCTAGTGGTAACTTTCGTGAGGAAATTGCCAAAGAATGGTATAGTGAACAAATACTAATAACACTAAATACTACTTTGGTCATTTTTAGCATTCTGTGTTATGACAAAATTCTATTGATGCTTGCATGATTAATTAATAATTCTGTTGCATCAAAATGTGGCTATTTGGAGTAGTTAAGCCATTGTATTAAATCCCACTTTCTGATATATGCTGTCTCTAACTGCTCAGTCTTTTGCTCCTTAGAAATCATTGTCTAAATTTAGATATTGAAAGCCTTATAATTTGCTTTAGTCACCTCTATCTACTTTGCAATCAAGTGTCCCATTTCCTCTTATTATGTCCTGAGAACCTATGCTAATGCCATGCTTATCCTTTAGTCCAGAAGAATAGAAAATGAGGGAAGGATTGTAAACTGGAAATTGATTTTGCATGGCACTGCTACCCAGCCTGAACATATGAAGCAGCCACGTGTATACACATCCTACAATGCTGTGCAAAATGACAGAAGAGGAGTGGAGAAGATGACAGACTTTGTAGAGGTAGTGTTAGATCAATTTTTTTCCTCACATATTTTTCAATTTATAAGAAAATTATATTTTTTCCAGAAAGAAGACAAATATTCATTCTGTATTCATTTCTTCTAGCCCTGGACTATTTCTGAGTTGTGTATTGTAATTTTGTCCATGTCAACCACTGATATTTTTATTAATCTCTGTTTTCATGTGCCAACATCTAAGGGTTTTAGGATGGTAAGAGGATATTGCTACTAAAGCAGTGAACTCAATAGCTAATGCAGTTGAGTTCTACAAGGAAAGAGGAATACACCTCTCGACAGACACACTAAATTTATGTAATTCTGGTGAGAACAAGTGTCACATCCAAAAGGAGCTTTGCCTGCTGGAGTGCTTCCAGGGAGTTTGGAAGGAACTTAGTGACAAAAGACATGACAAAATCAAGGACTCACTGATTTAGAAGGTTTGGTTAATTGGATCTGCTGCTGCTAGCTCCTTTGTCTTTACCTTTCAGATAGAGTGCTATAAATATACTCCAGGCTTCTGAAAGTGACAGTGAGTTTCTGGATGCATGGGACAGTAGTATTGTACATTTTCATGACACTTGATTATGTCAACATCTTTGGAATATTTTATTAATCACATCACATTGATCTGTCTCCCCATTAGGTGACTAGGGTGTCAATAAAGTAGAGAGATTAACCTTCCTCAGCCAGTTTATGAAGGAAAAGATTGACAAAGTCATGATTATGGTCTTTAAATACATTAAATAAGTGTCTGCAGGTGTTGCAGCCATGTGCAAGGAAATTACTTGTGAGTAAAAATGGATTCAGGAGGTACTGTAGGAGAAGAATGGTGGACATAGTGAAGACCAGATGAAGATAAAATGAGTGTTCAGTTAGAAGGGCAATCCTTGAGTCAATGAGGAAGCTATGCAGCCACATACTACTTGTGTCAGTGTGAGAGGCAAAATAGACACTGTTGAAACGAAATCACGCCTCTCACCGACTTCTCTGTACATCTGTATCTGACATTAGTCTTCCAAGGCTTCCAAGATGTATGTCATGGCCACCTCATAGCCATACTTCACTGTCTTTTCTTAAGTGACATCATCTACAGATAAGTTTATATAGAAGCATTTGGTTCAGTCCTTTTCACAAGGGTGTGTGGCACAATCAGAGCTGCCATCAACACTGCGTATCATTCCTTCAGTCATGCTGTGGAGGAGCTGCCTCCCATAGTACAACCAGAAATATCTCTTAAGACTGGGACAATCCTGCTACAAAATTACGTGCTGTATCCTGCCAATATGGCAATCCTGCCAATCTAGATTTATAACTTCCTCTATTGCGGTGGGATTTGGTATTTTATACAATAAAGTCTTTTTGATAGTCTGTTTTGGTGTATAATGGTCTAGTTCTTTCCTAGATAGTAAGTGGCTCCTGAATGAAAAAGTAGCATCTACTGACGCATAGAAGGAAATCACTAATCAGAGCAAATCTTAATCCACTCAGTTTTTCATTGACACTTAACCTTTTTTATGCTAATCTGTATTCTAGGACCATACCACACAGGAGAACCTGAGTCAAAAAGCCACAGTCACAGAAGATGCCAGTAGCAGCAGTGACAAAGCAGAAGATAAAATCCCGTCAGAGGCAATGCTACATTTACTGCAAAGTGCTTTTAACAGACAGATGGCTCAGAAGCGACTGCCAAAGAAGACTGCAAGTGAGAAGTTAAATATTCCATACGAACACTTCTATCAAGCCCTCGAAAAACTAAACAAGCCTTCCCAGTTGAGAGACTCAGAAGAAAGTCTGTACAGTGACTACGTCGATCTTTTTTACAATGCCAAACCATACAAGCATAGAGATGATAGACTGCTGCAAGCCTTGGTTGATATTATAAATGAAGGAAACTAAACTATAGGGTATGGCACTGAGTTGGAAATATTCATTCTCCCCACCCCACTTGTAGTTTTTTTTCAGAACTCTGTTGTATGCTCTAGTTGTGTGATTGCTGCTTTGATTGCTTCATATTTAATACAAATATCAAGGAAGGGAAAAATGGGTGTAGGAGGATAAGGCAGTAAACTGATGCTTTTTAGCAATAGCTTTTTTCAAAGCCTTTCTTCATTATCATCAGAGTAGATTTGCCCCCTCAGGCATGGAATGCAATAATATTCCCCTGAAAACACTAAAACTCTATTTTAAACAATTTTCATGTTACTTATTCTTCCACCCTATTCACTTAGCATGCAGTAGGATTCAAAACCTGAATTACCAAGGAGTTTTGAACCAAACTGCTAAAGCTATGGGGACATATTCTCATCCCTGGATTTGTAATGAATATTGCAGTCTTTCTGATATTTGGCGTTTATTCCAGATGTAGCACTTGCAGCCACTACTGCTTCTGTTGTAGGTTTTTTCATTCCTTCTCCAAACAGCGATGCTCCCTCACCCTTCTGTTCTCCTGTAGAGGAGCAGCTGGGAGGCTGCAGTTTGATTGGAGTGAACACTGGTGAAGTTATTCACGATTATAGACTACAGGCAGACTTACACTAACAGGCATCTCAGACCGTGGGATGGTGTTCTGACCACCTAACTAACTACTAAGTGAAGTGCCTGAATTATGAGCCTAGTCTTTCTAGGCTCATAGTGCGTATTTAATGAAGACAGAGGCTCCTGTAGTTAGCACTTCAGAGTACTTGGCTAGTCTTTACACTGGTTCTGAATTACTTGTTGGAGTAGTGATCTATTTGTCTTGACTATATGAGCTTTGGGGGACCAACCTCCTACCTATGGAGCCTCAGTTAAATTTCTAAAGTTAAATAATGTAAATTACTTCTGAGACGCCTGTCTGCAGTGGTCAGAACAACAAAGCTGGGATCACATTGTCTTTTCCTTGAACTGTGAGAGAGGTAGGATAGAAAGGATAACTGTGCCAGCAAAGTCCACTTAAAGACTGGATCTTGGGGTGTCTGCGGTAGATTGTAACGTTTCCTGAATATCTAAGAAATTAAGGCAAAATGGATAGGGAGAGGTGTGAGTTAAAAATTCCGAGAAGAGACTCAGAAGTGGGAGGGAAAGAGTGCATGGGATGTGTAGGAAGGAGAGAAGGAGAAGGAGAAGGTGGAAGAGGAGGAAGCGGAGGTGGCTGTCTGAAAGCAGCAAAGGCAGGGGGCTGCCTAACATTAGCAGTATACCACATTTCCACACATAACTCTCTAAAGTCAGAGTCAAGATTGATATATTATTTTACTTTTCATAATTTTTTTAAAAAATGCACTGTTGGATGCTGAGAAATTGAAGGGGATCTAGAACAAGAAAGTGAAGATTCCCAGGGGATATTTATCTCAGTACAGTGCTGAAGATAATTCAAACAAGTGCTGACTGTTTTTTGCTTTTCTTTCTCTCATCTACTATAGGAATATGTTTTTCAGACATTCTGGAAACATTTGATTCTCCTTCACTGTCTATTCCCTAAAATGATGCAAGCGTCTATAAGACAACTTTAGCATTTTGCTTATAATTCATCAGTTCAGATAGAGATTTTTCAAACTGCACACTAAATTCTGTAATTTAAAGGTAAATCAATTCTATGATTTACTGTAACAGTACTTAAGTCTTCTATGGTAAAAGGGACTGCTCTAGAGACAACTTTCAAAATTGTCTTACCAAGTTTAAGATTTAAAAATCTCAGTTTATTCATTCTCTGTGATGGTTCCATGCCTATCTTGGGCTTAGTCTGCTTTTTGCCAACTTCAGATAGATTTCACTTAGATGATTTGGAGAATTCTTACATATTACTAATCCATACTTCAAAGATAACAGCTCCACCATGGAACGTCTCTTATACTGAGTTGCTCCCTCTCTACTAAGAAATTTGCTTAGAATGAAAAGTCATTAAAAAAATCCCCACCAGTGGTCCACATCAGAAAGTTTTGTTTTGCTGTCCCTTCAGCACACAAGCTCCCTGGCAATACATAACTACTGAACAAGCAAAACATAAAAATTTTTAATTGCTGCAATTGCAGAGTGAGAGCACTAACCTATTTCCACTAATGTTTAATTTTCAGAATTGAGAGTTAATCTCCACAATAAATAATCCCATCTGGTGAGGTAGGACCACTTTTCATCCTGTGCAGTGAAGCTCAGAGACTGGTTCCCTCAGACAACAGTGATTTTAGCCAGTGCTAATTCAGGTATGTTACCATGAGGAAAGTATTAGCAACACTCAATCAGCCCTTGAAATAAGTTTTCAGATTAAATGGGTGGAAAACATAGGACCCTCCTTTGTTTTAAGATCAGTTCCCATGTTGTAGCCAAAGTTTCATCAGAGGACAAGTTTAAAACCTCTGTTTTGAATGTTTCCAACCCAGAGGGGATTGTACAGGAGTAAATTATTTTTATTGTTAGTCTTTCCTTGGTGCCTGTGTGGGTTTTGTGAAAAATGTAAAAGGGAAAAAAATATGTTTTCTCTCAGAATTTTAAATTATATTTTCGTTACAGGTATTTATAATATAGCAAAGATTTTATTGAACAGACAGAATTTTAAAAGGCATAATAAATTATATTGAAGAACTAGATTTTTCTTGGGAAAGAGACAATTTCATCCAATAAAGGTATTTTTTAAAAGGCATGTTCCAACAGCAACTGCAACATGTATGTGATGTGATGTTAAAATTTGTCTACTAGTAGCATAATACAGTGTGTTAGCAGAGCTCAGTGTGTGGTCTTAACATTTTTAAAGAAAACAGTAAGATAAAATCAAGCTATTGACTTAAAAGGACCGGGAAATATAGTTTAGAATTAAAAATAATGGCTTGAGGAAATAACCAGGGGCTGGGTGGAGAAAACGTGTAATTTATTGAAAATGAAGACTTGCAGAGGATTTGTGCACCAGGAGCACTTACTTTTCACAGCTGCAGCCAAAGTAAGATTTGCTGCAGACATCAGGGCCAGCAGCACTGTCTGTGATTCAGACCCAGTGGCTCTGAACTACAAAATTCTGCCTATTTCACATACAAACGTGTGTCACAAGCACTATAATGAAATAATACAGCAGAATTAATTTCGGTCAAATTAAGTACGCAAGTTTTCACTCCTAGCATCAAAGCAGCAACAGTTAAAATAGTTGTTGTTTCCCCACACACACGCTACTCACATTTCAAGCCAGTAAAGAAACAAGCCCTTATACACCATTACAGGCTGGAAGTAGTTGTGGAGTGCTGCGTTTTAGGGCGTTTTAGGGGTAGTTGTCTGCTGGTCTGCCATGTGCACAATTTGTGTGTTCCCCGGGCTGCTTTACCCTGTTCTGCTTTACCCTGTTCTGGTGCCCAGACATGACCAGAAAGATGCAGCCAACTCTGAAACCCCCTTCTCCCACTGTTGGGCTGAAAGGATGTCATGTTTGGGCAAATGCTGTGCAGAGATGAACAAGTCCACTTTCCAAAGCTTTTAACTTCTTGAGGATCATACTTGGATTTAGTTTGCTTCTCAAGTCTTAACTAACTACTGCTCAATTAACAAAACCCACTTTGTCAAATGCTGTAAGGATAATTTAAAACATTTTCTGTGTTTTCAAAAAGCTCCATTTCCCTAGCAGAAATCTTTTTGGTAAATGTGCATAGAAAATAGATTTCTGAGGTAACATAAAAAAAGAAATCTAAGTCTGTATTTGAGCAATATTAACTAGTTTCCACATTAATCAATGGATTTTCTCTCAAGTTGGCTTGCTTTTTAAATGTCATGCTGCATTTGGACTTTCTAGCTTGAGCTGTTTTGAGTTACCTAAGCAGAGTTTCTGATCAGACATACCTTGTAGTTCCAATTTTGGAAGTTAGTTTTCAGAAGAGGTATCCTCTTTCTTAACTCTCCAAAAATCACTTCAGTCTGAAAACGATCATGAACATTTTCAGTAAAAAGAAAATTATTTTAAGACAGAAAAGGGGACTTTACAAATACAATACTAGAATTATCTTGATGTGAGAAATTAGGAGTGGATGTAGTCTGTTTATTAAAAGAGCACATTCCTGAGAAGGGGAAACATCTGAACGTTTCTTGTGAGTTCTTACATATCCTAGGTGCAGATCCCACTGCAGAGGTGACATCCACACTTAACTCCATGTGCATCAGAGCAACAGGAGAAGCTGTGCTGTCCCTCCTGCAACAGCAAACCAACCTCTGCCACTGCACCTTTACAAACATTACAAATCTAAGGAAAGGTAGGTCCCGAATTAGCTCAGCTCTGGAAAGAATTATGGTTTTAAAATTACAGGAAAAAACCCTGGTAATTTTTATGCAACACCACTTCTGTGGTTACGCAGCCACAGAAGATCTGCACAGCCCAGAGCCTTTCTGTTTGATCAGATCTCTTATTTCAGGAAGTCCATTTCCAGAGCTCCTAGGAACCACGCCGTTCACAGCAGCGTTTTAGAAAGGGGCAACTCCAGAAATGTGTGTTTTGCTCTGATTCAGTTACTCGGCTACCTAATATTTCTGACTGCAGACTGAAAGGTCTCAAACTCCAGCCCTACTAGGCGCTAACAGAGATAATTGCAGTAAACATTTTTCTGTTTAATGACACAAGTACTCATTAATAATATTGCTTCTCTTATTGTAATTTATGAGGATAATGTAACCAGAAAGAATAAGAAATTTTGCTTCCAGCAACGCAGTAAATGTCCAGTGGAAAAAAAAATAGGTCAGATACGTTCCAAGTTCTACTAAGATACCAGAGAAAAATAAATAGATAATTCTTGAATATGGGTAGTTATCAGGAAAATTTATCTTAATGGAGGATATGATATCTTACATCATTCCTGCTGTTTGACTACCTCCAGTCAAATGTAGCTGAGCATGTATCTCTTTCCTCTGATGTCATATTCTTTCCCTAAAACAAATGAATTGGTTGCTGCTACAGGTACTGCTTTGTTTGACTATGCCCACATTATCAGTCGGTGTTTCAAATCTTAAACGTGCAACGTAATTCAGTGCCATATATTCTGATAAGGAAATGCACTCAGAATTGAGGACAGGCAGCTTTGCATGTGCTGGTCCATGAAGTGCTGATGTGAATCAGATCAATAAAGGTTAGACAAAGAGGAGAGCCATATGCCAGCTCCATTAGACCTAGCGAATTAGTCTTGCGCGTAAGAATAGTGATGCTGTGATGCTGAGTGTCGCAAACATCCAGGAAATCAAGGGAATGATCAGTATCCCAGTTCAGTAGGGAACTCAAGTTATCTTCATGCTGATTTTCAGTTTGTGAGGGACACATTAAAGATCAAGGATTTAGGAAAAAACCTAGAGCTACTGTTTTTTCCTCTTTTACACTGTATTTCCCTATTTCATAGAATCATATAATCCCAGAGTGGTTTGGGTTGGAAGGGACCTTAAAGCTCATCCAGTTCCAACCCCACTGCCAACAGCAGGGACACCTTCCACTAGACCAGGTTGCTCAAAGCCTCATCCAACCTGGCTGAGAACACTTCCAGGGGAAGTGAGAAGCAGCTACAGCTTCTCTGGGCAACCTGGGCCAGAACACTTCCAGGGAGGAGCAGCCACAGCTCCTCTGGCCAACCTGGGCCAGGGTCTCACCACCCTCACACCAAAGAATTTCTTCCTCACATCTCAGCTCCATCTCCCCTCTGCCACTTTCAAGCCATCACCCCTTGTTCTGTCACTCCCTGCCCTTGGCCAAAGTCCCTCCCCACCTTCCTGGAGCCCCTTCAGGTACTGGGAGGCTACCAGAAGGTCTCCCTGGAGCCTTCTCTTCTCCAGGCTGAACAGCCCCAACTCTCTCAGCCTGTCCTCACAGCAGAGCTGCTCCAGCCCTCGCATCATCCTTGTGGCCTCCTCTGCACTGGCTCCAGTAGCTCCATGTCCTTGTGCTGTTGGTGGCCCCAGCACTGGAGGCAGCACTGCAGGTGGGGTCTCAGGAGAGCGGAGCAGAGGGGCAGAATCCCCTCCCTGGCCCTGCTTCCCACGCTGCTCTGGGTGCAGCCCAGGACACGGGTATTGGCTCTGTGCTGCCAGCGCACATTACTGGCTCATGTTGAGCTTCTCCTCCCCCAGCACTCCCAAGCCCTTCTCTTCAGAGCTGGTCTCAAGCCTCTCATGGCCCAGCCTGTATTTGTGCTGGGGGTTGCCCCGACCCAGATGTAGGACCTTGCATTTGGCCTCGTTGAACTCCATGAGGTTTGCACCTCTCAAGCCTCTCAAGGTCCCTCTGGATGCCATCCCGTCCCTCCAGCGTGTCAGCCACACCACTCAGCTTGGTGTCATCAGCAAACTTGCTGAGGGTGCACTCAATCCCCCTGTCCATGTCACTGACAAAGATCTTGAACAGCACCGGTCCCAATACCGACCCTTGAGGGACACCACTCGTCACCAGTTTCCACTCGGACTTTGAGCTGTTGACCACAACTCTTTGAGTGCCACCATCCAGCCAGTTCCTTATCCACCGAGTGGTCCACCCATCAAACCCACATGTTTCCAATTTGGAGATAAGAATATGCCATGTGGGACGGTGTCAAATGCCTTGCACAAGTCCAGGTAGATGACATCAGTTGCTTTAGCCTTGTCCACCAACATTGTGACCCCATCATAAAAGGCCACCAGATTGGTCAGGCATGATAAAACTTCTCTGAAAATACCTGTAGCTATTAAAACCACCGCTGAACGAGTGAGTGCCGTCAGGCTGTCTGAAGTCAGTGCAATTCGTTGCTTAGACCTTTACATGAAAAAAATGAGCGTACACGTTTACCTGATTCCACATACGCTCTCTTTGATGGCAGAGCATTACAGCTCTTAGCAGGAACAGCAAGAAGCTGCAGCACTAATTTGCTAGGACAGAGTTTAACGTTAAATTTCAGCCCAGATTTTGCATCAGGTTAGAGTTGATGATAATGCAGGTTGTTTTGTATGGCGGCAGAGGAGGAGGAAGGTAGATTTGTTCGCTTGATAATGCTTTTAACAGCTGGGATATATTTTACCCAAGAATTCTGTATGTCTGCAGTTGCACTAACAGAAAAACAACCCTGGTCATCTTATGCAAAAAAAAACAGCCATGAGTCTGTAGGGAGCTTTGAACAATTTAGACAATTAAGTAATGCTGGCTTTGTAAGACAAGAGGTTATTCTATGAGGAATAATGCTGGATCTTGGATCTCTGCAGTGAAAATACTGCAGTTAAAATTCCTTCACGACTTTGAGCATTGAATTTGAAATTCTTTAGGGGAGGGTATTCATAGTACTTTGAATTTTTCTTCAGATTTCCTTTAAAACTAATAGAAATAGTCTCCTTTAGAGCATCAATAGGATTCAGAGGTTATTCTGAATCACACTGTGGAGGAGATCATCTCATGGATGTGCAGCAGCTCACTTGTGAATCACACCCCTAATTCAGGCCCTGAATTTACGTGTCTAAAATCAGGCAGTGAGTGTTGTCTCATCTCCTTCCCGCTCTTGCTTCCAGTCTGGTGCTGCGCTGTGCTGAGCACAGCTGGCTGCAGCTGCTCAGAGTTTTTCAGAAGCTGGCATGGAACTGCCAAGCATCCATCGGACAATGGGGTGTCCAGTCCAGTGGTCACTACAGAAAATATATAAGAATCTCCCATTTCAGTGCAAGATTGTTCTCTATAAAGACAATACGTGACCCTCCCAGGCTTGAGGAAAACTAGCTCAGAAAGCAGTGGGTGTTCTTCAGTTTAGCAAGTCCTTTAAGTACGTGCTGCAGGTGATGTAAAACTATGAAAGGTCTGCTTAATCCTATCCCCCTGCTTAAATCCCTCTCCTGTCCTGTTTAAGTAGATCCATGGGATCAGGGACCTGGCTGAGCACTCAGCTGAATCTGAAAGGATTGCTCCTCCAGGATGTCCCTACCCCCAGTAAGGGGGTGCAACATGAAAGTTCTGCACAGTTATTGCAAGTGTCTGCTTGCAATTCTATATTGAGCATTATGAGTCATGCCTGGATTTCCATACAGTGTGCAGCTGAGTTTCCTGAGTTGCTTACACTGCAGTGTGCTGGGTCTCAGCCTGGTATGGTGAATCACTTTCCCTCGGGGAAACGCAGACAAGCCGTTCTTTATCAGGGAAAAAACACTGGCACAGCCCCAGGCAAGCCCTGTGCATTTGGAGACCTTAGTTCTGTACAGGTTAACTTCATCTTCTTACTAAATATTTCAGATGTTTGGATATTTGTGTGACCCTAGTCACGCTCTCCATTTAACAAGAAGCTAGACCATAGCGTAATATAGTAATTAACTTTATTTCATATTATGCTGCTGTACAAATGCATGGGGATAGAAGCACAGTCTGAAGACAGATGTGCTGTTACTTACTTTGACATAAATTTTGAATAACTCTGCTGTCCTTAAAGGCTCACTCCAAACATTCTCCTGTACCTGAGAAATGAAACGAGCTGAAAATAACTTGAGCCGGGTGTTACTCCACAACAGTGGAAAGGAAGAGAAAGTAAGAGATGACAGATCAGAAAAAGACCCAGACAAGAAAGAGTTAATTTTGTGCTTTTTCCATTCTCTTTATTCAAGCAGTTCTCAGTTGCATTACCCTGGCTTTAAAGGACAATTTTTAAAGATCTCTCTGCTGCTCATGCTGATGAGTCAGATATGGTTTGTTTTGTAACAAAACTCATTGCTTTCTTGATCTCTCATGTCTCCCTTTCCTACCAGAATTCTAATTATAAGATCCAAAGCCCAGCATTTCCAGATATGCAGCGTTCATCAGCAATGTGGTTTGTGTTAATCAGCTCAGTTCCTTGATTTCACTCCTGTAATTTTATACTAGCTGAGACTGTAAGCCATGATCCATTTTTAGGAACTTTCATCAACAAGTGCCTACCTTTAGAGATGCTCAGTGTTTACTTTTCTCAGCAAAACTAATGGCAGTTGTGTCAGTTCAGCGTGTTGCACTATTCAGAAACCCTACACACACCTATCTG
This sequence comes from Caprimulgus europaeus, assembly GCA_907165065.1. Next base: position 200,049 of record OU015527.1, read on the forward strand.
AAGCATCACCACAACACATTATTCTCGCAAAGGTGTGCTGGTGGAGCAGTGTGTCATTGCAGAGATTTTAAAAGGAAACAGTAAGAAGTAGGGGCCCAGAACTTCCTTCACCTTTCAGTGACATCTGAGTACCTAAATCCCACAGGATTTTTTTAAACCCCAGCTCATATTGCATCTCTCTGAAACAAAACATCCCTCCATGGATTGCAAAGTGTGGCTAGGGGGTTATGCACTAAACCGAGCGTAATCATCTTCCATTAGCCCAAAGCCGAGGCTCATGCTGCAAATGTCTTCTGTTGGCCTGCATCTGCAGTGTGCAGAGTCATACCATTAGTTCCTCTGTGTGGATGGAAGTAACAGTGAAAGACAAAAGATTTAATTTACCACATTGCACCCTGCACATAAAAAGGCTGATGCCTGGCTCACCCTGCACAAAAAAAGATTTAACACCCTCTTAGGCTTTATACATTTAAAAAAAAAATGATCTTCCTGCTTCAGGGAGACATCCTCCTTGCCCTCAACCCTCAGTGAATGGTTCCAGGTGATTTTCCATTAGAGGCACATCGAACTGATCACACAGCACACAAGAACATAGCCAAAATGTGCCTTTTTCCCTGACCTGGGGAAGTTTAGATAACTTGTGAAAACCAGAGTAATTCTTGCAGTGTTGGCAGAATCAGGCTTGTATTTCAGCTAGGTCCAGCCCAGCCCTGCCCAGCTTAAATTCTTCTGCCAAAATGCCCAAGTAAAACGTCATTGCTCTCTGCTGATCTTCACCTGTCTACAGTCATAAAACAGCTGAAATTTCATCTGTGCTGGGTGGTATTTTCCAGTATGGCTTGTCCACGTCCACTGGTTATCAATGAAACAATGATGCTCCCAATAGAGTTTGTACTGAGTCTCCAAACAGAAGAGATTTTACCATTTTGCTGGTATATGTTTTCACAAAGACATCTGAGCTGTCCGAACATTTCTCCTCTCCTTTATATTTAAGTAGAAACATTTTGGTTTGGATTCCAGTGCATTTTTGGTGCTGTGAAATTAACAACAAAACACAGTATCTCACGCATTTAATTCTCGTTACCACCAACAGGATTGACAAATTGTGTGCAAGCTTTGCAGGTCCTGTATCTTGTGGGAATTTATTGGTTCTCTCGTAGGTACCACAGCAAACTCCAGACTGTAACCAACCTGAAATAAGGGCGTCCTCAGGACTTCGAAGCTGTAAATTAGACAAGAGCTGTGAGATGTGAAACAAAACTACCCAACCTGAAGGTAATGGGCATACTCCTCTAGAATTGCTGATAACATACACATACAAGCTTGCATGTATCTCTATAGAAAACAATATAAACCTTATAAAGATAAGCATCACTAACTCTTCTCTTGGGTAGTATTAGCTTCCCTCCGGTGACATTTCACGCTTATTTGTAGACAGCAACTGGAGAGCTGAGTGCCACAGCTCGCTTGTTCCACCAGCTGCCCTCGGTTTTAATTTTTTCCAGTCTGCAGCTGGCAGGAGAAAGATGAGCACTAGCACTTCAGCTAACTGGAAAAGTAATGCAGGAGAGGCAAGATCACCTTTTGTTTACCCTGAAAGAGGGGAAGGCTGAGTCATCTTCAGACACATCGCATGTTTAGTAGTTTGCTGTGCCATCTGTGTGACTGCTGTTCAAAAACCTTCTAATTTGAGGTTATTCTTGGCATGCCCCAGCTACTACCACTGACAAATAAGTTGCTTGGAAGCCCCTCAGCCAGATTAAAATGTTATTTATTATATTTTTAGGTTTAGGTAATATGTGAATCCACAGCAGTGGTTTTCTGTGCTTAATAATACTCTGGCTTCATCTGGATAAATGCAACTTGACCAAGACGAAGCTGTGCTGCATGAGACAGATAGCAGATAGGCAGAGCAGGACAGTTCCTACTCTGAGCAAGGTGCAGTTGGAGCAGGATGCAGCGAGATGCAGGGTGAAGGCCGGTTATGGGTGTCAGACAACAGTGGGATGCGTTGGCAGAGACTTCTCTGTGCATGTAGATCCAACTGGTCTGTCAGTAATCACAATAATGACAACTGCTTGTCTCTGTCCTGTTATCCAACAGCTGTTCTTTACAATTTGGAGTGGCAAAGACCATGCCTGTGATTGTGCCATTCATGTTTGTTGCTCTTGACGTGATCCTTCAGGTGCAAAGAAAATGTTTTTGTTTTCTGAAGAATCAAAATCAGCCTCGGGAATTTTCTTGGCAAGAATGACTTGCTTTCTTCCACTGTGCACAGAAAAACTGAGAATTTTGCAGGGAACTGACAGCTTACGGGGCTTCTGCTCCCTGGGTGCTGCTCAGCACCTTCCTCAACAGCTCAGCACCTCAACAGCTCAGCACTTTCCACAGCTCTGCTTTCTGCTCAGGACAGGCAGAGAATCACAGGACGATTTGGGTTGGAAGGGACCTTAAAGCTCATCCAGTCCCAACCCCCTGCCATCAGCAGGGTCACCTTCCACTAGACCAGGTTGCTCAAAGCCTCATCCAACCTGGCCGAGAACACTTCCAGGGAGGAGCAGCCACAGCTTCTCTGGCCAACCTGGGCCAGGGTCTCACCACCCTCACACCAAAGAATTTCTTCCTCAGATCTCAGCTCCATCTCCCCTCTGCCACTTTCAAGCCATCACCCCTTGTTCTGTCACTCCCTGCCCTTGGCCAAAGTCCCTCCCCAGCCTTCCTGGAGCCCCTTCAGGTACTGGAAGGTCTCCCTGGAGCCTTATCTTCTCCAGGCTGAACAGCCCCGACTCTCAGCCTGTCCCTGTCTACAGGCTGGCTGTCCTGGCTGCTGAGACCAATAAGGGGTTTGGTGCCATCATGTCCAAGCAGTAACTATGAGTATTCCTTATGAGGAGGAATTAACTCTTTGCAGTACCTAATTTTTCAGTGAACTTTAGTGGATTACTTCTTATAGGCTTAAATTTCCATTATATGTGGCTTCATTGAGATTTAAAAAACCCCTGTGGGCTTTCTGCCTTCTTTGCTGACTTTTAAATAATTTTAAATTCTTGTTGCAGCTGCATGGACAAGTGGGGTACCTGGAGAGACGCTCACTTCATGCTGATGTACTGCTGTGGCCTTGCTGAAATACAGAGCAGGGTAAGTAGAGGTGGGTGTACTGGAAATGAATTTGTGACACACCTGAATTATCTGACAGCGCTGTCAGGAAGAAGTTACTTAATTTGTCCACGAATTTTTACTTTTTTTTTTTGACAAGTGGGTAGTGCTAATAAAATAGGAAAACGACACCTAATTCTTGCTGCAAGTCAAATTGTGAACCAGCAAATTGCCCATGAGGTTTTGGATGCCAAATGCCCTTCCTTTGACTGCTCATTAAAGCCCTGCTGTTTGTGCTAGCCGTGTGCCCGTGAAAATGTGCAATGCATGAGACTGTGTTAAGGGATGCCTTGTCTGCAAGTAAGTAAGGTGTGACCCTGCAAAAGGTGGTGTCAGACATGCTGAAGAATGAGACCTGTGTTACCAGCTGCTGCTCCCTTTGTAGGTTTTCCATAGGATTCAGCAAGTGCTGGCTAATGGAAGGATGTTCATCGGGATTGGTAGGGGCTGCAGTCTGCATCCAAGCCCTCTGAAGGCATTTACAATGCTTCTTGCATTACTTGAGCTATGTGGCCAGAGCCTGTAACCACCTATAACTGCTTGGAAATATTCTTTCCATGCTGTTGCTCTGGCTTTCGGATTTCAGATAAACCAGAAGCTTTATTTCTGTGAGGCTGATTTTTGTTAGGCAGGTATTAATGTTGCATCATTGCCATCTTTATAACTAGACAAGATTTTAGAGGTTTTCACTTCATTACAATTTACTCAGATTACTCTTATATTTTCAAACGTGGGAATTTGAATCTTAGACTGGATATTAGGAAGAATTTCTTTCCTGAAAGGAAACATTGGAACAGGCATTTATCAACAAAGCATTTATCAATCATTGGAACAGGTTGCCCAGGGCAGTGGTGGAGCCCCCATCACCGGAGGGATTTAAAAGACATGTAGATGTGGTGCTCAGGGACGTGGTTTAGTGGGCACGGTGGTGTTGAGTTGACAGTTGGACTGGATGATCTTAGAGGTCTTTTCCAAACTTAATGATTCTGTGATTCAATGATAATGTCCATATATGCTATGGCCCAGGTACTTTGGAAAGAGTCAAATCTTCCTTGCTTGACAAACAAAGCTGTGGTTTCAGTGCTTTTGAGTTGCATTTTGCCTTCCTTTACCTCCTCAGATGTAGGTGATGGCCATGCCCTCCTGTCCCGGCTCCTTGTCCAAGTGCTACAGCAGCAAAGCTGCAGCACTTCCAGGCTTTTCCCAGATATCGAGCTTCCTGGGTCCTTCACCATCACTTTATTTCCTGAAGTCTGGCAGCAGCAATGATGCACAGGTGTGGTGGTTTCACTGGGCTGGCACTGGGCTAGCACACCAACACAGCCATTCTCTCAATCCCCCCCAACACACAGGTGATAGGGGAGAGAACTGGAGGGCAAGGGTAGAGGAGATGCGTAGGGTGAGAGAAGAACAATTCAATCATTGAAATAAAAGAAAATTTAAAACAATAATAATATTAAAATAATAATGATGATGATAAGAGTAATGAAATATGCAAATGAGTGACACCCAGTGCCACTGCTCACCACCCCCCCACCCAGCCCGGCCCGTTCCCAGAGAACGATCCCGGAGCAGCGACAATCCCGACCCGAAACCGCAATCCCGGGAGAGCGAGAGCCCGAGCGAGAGCCAGAGAGAGCCAGAGAGGAAGAGCCCCTCATGGATCTCCTGCCCATGGAGGACAGGAGATGGAACAGCCCCTTGGCAGAGCCCAATGCCCATGGAGCTGATCCATGTCAATGTTCCTCACCCCCGAGATCTTGCACTTGCAGATGGACAAACACAAAGTCCTTCAGTGCCAGGGACACAAATGCCAACATGGGGATGTTCTCAGAGTTGCTCTCCTGACAAATCCCAGCTGAACCCAAACCCCAGCGCTGCTCCAGCTGCTGAACTGAACCAGCTCTGGCCCAGCTCACACCAGGACAGCAGGATAGAGCAGCTGAGCATGATGGTGGTCTCCGAAGTGATGCTGAGATGTGGAGGTGGTTGAGCTCCCCGGCGGCTGACGCAGCCTTATGTGTTCCTGGCTTTTGCTGCAGCACCTTCACATCACAGCCCGGTGTGTGGTAACTCATCTGCTCCCCTGCTGAAATTGCTGTCCATGTTACTGCTGCCTAGGTTTCCTCTCACTGAAGTGATGTTTCCTCTGGCTGCAATTTCCTCAGGTTTCTCTTTATTAGATTTGTTTTCCACCCGCACGCTTTGTGCTTTTTGTTGTTCTCTGCCCACGATTCTGGTGTCTGTTGCTTTGCATTAATTTGCAGTTCTCACCGGTGCTAACTAATCCTCCCAAGTATCAAATCTCATTACACGCTGCTTGTTTCTTCTTATGGATCATTAATGAGGATGCTAAATAGAATGAGCTCTGACACCTATCCCTTTGCCGTCGTATTAAACAAATTCTCCCCAGTTTGCTATAATGTCATTTATCAGTTTATTTATGGTCTTTCAGACAACTTTAAAATGAGAGTGTTCCTTCCAAGCCCGATTTACAATTATTTATCAGAGGGAAATTTCATTAGTATGTTGAGTGTTTCACTGCAGTCCAAATCTGGTTGTTTTTTGCTCTCCTTCAACCTTGCCCTCTAGTGCTTATTTGGTGATTCTTTCAAAATAAGAAAATCAATAATATTGTCAAGCAACACTTGTTTCTCGCTGCTCGGGGGTTTTTGGCCATCTAAATTACTGGTGGTACAAATCACCGTGTGTAATCTGTGTTTCACTTCTGGGCTAAGATTCAGCTACTCTTTCCAGTGGCCAAGTTCATCTGGTGTGGTTATCTGGTACAGCGTATTGTTTCTCCACAACCTACTGCAGATGCAATATTTTCACAGAACCACAGGAGTAGAAGACATGCTTTTTGGATGGCTATTCATTTTTAACCATGTTCAGCTGCAATCCCTTACACAGGTTTGAAAAGTTTCTTTATGGAAAGGGTAGTCAAGCATTGGAACAGACTGCCCAGGGCAGTGGTGGAGTCCCCATCCCTGGAGGGATTTAAAAGACCAGAGATCTGGTTTAGCAGTGGACAGGTATGTTTGGACTTGATGATCCCAAAGGTCTTTTCCAACCAAACAATTCTATGATGCTACAATTCTGTGATCACCATATTTTTGGTAGTAGCTGTCCTCACTGAGCTATGTGGAGCTCTTTTCACTGGGTTTCATTTTTTGCTCTGGTAGGCACTGATAAATAACATGTTTTTTTGGAGTGGAAGGCAAATTGAATAATGTTTGTTTTGTGTACTGGTGTGTGAAAATGTGATGTCTTTTTCACACTCAGCAAGAAAAAAACCATGCTCAAGCCTTGTTTTCCTATTTAGCAAGAAGACTGTGTATAATTAAAACGCTGCCAGGTGCCTTCCTATTTAGCATGCTTACAAACCATGCCGAGTGCTCAGGCTGCCTTGGAACTCACCGAGCTTGTTAAAACATAAAAATTGTACAAAATAATTGGACAATTACTAGTATTGAGAACATCCTTCATTTTGCCACGAGAAAATTACACCCTTTGCTGAGAAGGTAATTTTGATAAAATCAACACTTTGGCGTAAGAATTTATTAAGCAAGTAAAGGTTGATTACCACTACTTGATAAAAGCTTGAAATAATCAATGATAAAGTACTAATAGCATGAAGACCTCTTGCTCTTTTTATTTACTGACTCATCTTAACCATTGATGTAATAATTACAGCAGACAAATTCAATAGTAGTCTTGATTTTGCCATCAGTTAAACAGAGGAAAAACCAATATTACTGTGAAGAAGTGCAAAATTATTTTTTAATTTTCATATCTCCTTGTGATCTTTGGAAAGAATTGCTGTGTAGCATTGCATGGTTTCCTGTGGCTCTTTGAGACCATATGTTTTGTTTCTAATTAAAGCGTGACCTTGCAATGAGGATGGCTGCCTTCTCATCGTTAGCTCTGTGAAGTGTTCCCTCTGACTTCCACAGGTGCATAAATGCCATGATTTATTTAATCCTTCCATGTTTCTCTCAGGCCAGCAAGTCTGCTGGCTGAAACATTTTTCCCTTTATCTTGGACTCTGGTGCCCCATTCCTAGGGAAGCTCCCTCCAGTTAATAGCAGAATTGATGTAGAACTTGCAGATTTTTGGTTGGTTTTTTTTTTAGCTTTACTGTGTAAGAAAGTGTGAAAGTGAATTACATTTGAAGCAATACCATAATTCAATATTTATTTGCAACTATTTGTTTGTGTTTTCAATGTGTTTCAAATGCTTTAGCTAATCAGACTGGCAGTTAAAACCTTATTTGCATGAGAGAGAGGAAAATTTTTGTTGGTTAACGGGGTGTGAAGGAACTACTGTGTGCATGTGTTACATACAAACTGTGCTCACCTTTTGAGCAGGATTTCCTGAGTACAAAAAATTTTGTCCCTCTGTGTATTGACATACTTTTATTGGATCAAAACTTCTCTTTTACTGACTAATGTAGCAGGTATGAAGATGGTACTAATACTCTTTTTATCTCTGCCTTGTAACCTGTTCTTCCTAAAGAGGTAGTGTCTTCAACTACTATTACATTGTCTTCTTAAAGCTTCATCTTGGCATATCAAAAAGAGCTTCATTAGTAAGGAGATTTAGCAGTTTTTAATTGGACGTTTTCTATACATGGAGGTAAAAAATGCTGCTGATAAGCACAACAGCAAATGACGAGGAACAAAACAAACAGAAAATTGATAGCCACTGTTGCATACAAAATGCATGAGATTTTGTTTCCCTAGCAAGACCCAGTTATTGAGAACTTGAAAGTTAATAGTTCTGTTGGCCGTGGCTCACCTTTACGCTGGAGCTCAGCAGTGACATGCCCTGACTATCACACTGGATGCGTCCCTCAAAAAAAAAATGCACCAGAAAAATCATTCCAGAGGGCTGTGCTGCTGTGAATTCTGTAGGGGAAAATAATGGTTTATTTTATTCTTAGTTAGCTCCTAGGAGGGTAAATCCTGATGAAAACAAGTTAGTTATAAACTGGACAAATTAGGGATAGATCCTGGGAATTTGCATGTTGAAATGCTCAGCAGCCTACTCTCCATCAGTCGGCTCCCAAAACAAAAACCATAGCATCAAAGTAGAGACAGGAGGAGAATCAGGGCAGAGAGGTTGGACCTCTCAGGATCACTACACTGAGCAGAAAATTGTGGAGAGTGTTTGGCCTTAAATCCTTCTGCTGGGCAGTAAAACCACTTAATCCTGGTTGAGAGGGAGACACCTGATGCTGGTCAGGAACTCTGAGACGAAGTTCCAGCAGAAAATTGTATTGGCCATGGTGTGGCCAGTAGGACCAGGGAAGTTTTCTTCCCCCTGCACTGGGCACTGGTGAGACCACAGCTCGAGTGCTGGGTTCGGTGTTGGGCCCCTCACTCCAAGCAGGACATGGAGGTGCTGGAGCATGTCCAGAGAAGGGCAACGGAGCTGGGGAAGGGTCTGGATCACAAGGGTGCTGAGTTCCCGGCTGAGGGAACTGGGGGTGTTGAGCCTGGAGAAAAGGAGGCTGAGGGGAGACCTTCTGGCTCTGTCCAAGTCCCTTGGAGGAGGGTGAAGAGAGGTGGGGGTGAGTCTGTTCAAGCAAGGACCAAGGGACAGGACAAGAGGAAATGGGCTCCAGTTGTGGCCAGGGCAGTTGAGATGGGATGTGAGGAAGAATTTCTTCACCGAAAGGGTTGCCAAGCACTGGAACAGGCTGCCCAGGGCAGTGGTGGAGTCCCCATCCCTGGAGGGATTTAACAGACGGGCAGAAGAGGTGCTGAGGAACATGGGTTAGAGGTGGGATTGGCAGTGTTGGGTTCATGGTTGGACTTGGTGATCTTAAAGGTCTTTTCCAACCACTACGATTCTGTGATTCAAATACTCCCTGAAAAGCTGACAACTCCCTGCTCCATATTTATGCTAAAAGCCAGGAACTGCTGCTGTTCCTGCTCTGCTTTTTATGTCACCTAAGAAAAAGTTTGGGATTGGGAGGAGCTGCATCAGCAAGAGCTCCTGCACACAGAGCGATGCTGCTGTGTGCTGCAGGTGAGACAAGCCCTGGCCCAAAACTGCAGCTCAGTAAGTTGCTGCTGAGACCCACAGTGAGGTTATTCCTCTGGGGAGAGGGCAGGATGTCTGTCTCTTGGAGCCAGACAAGCAGCAAGATGCTGTGATGCTGCCTGTCCCCTGGACCAGGGTTCTCGCAGGTGGGACAAGGTCCTTCACCCAGTCCAGACCTGGTGCTGAAGATGGGGACTGAGCTGCTCTTTCTGCCTTGAAAATGGGGATCCTGACCTGCACGGGAAAACCCATTTTTAAAACTGTTTGTATTAGAACACAGAAATAAATGAATACATTTAAAATGCATGCTCCTTGATTAAAAGGCATAAACAGCCCTTAGGGTGGCTCAGCTCTCCAGAAGCAGGGGGTCGAGGGCAATGCTGCCCTCCTCCTCTGAACCCTGGTTATGAGAGACCAAAACTTGAACTAATAAACAACAATAACAGCAAAAACCACTCCTCAGAGGTGACATGGCTTCAGCTGTTAGAAAGGAAGGTGTCACCATTCAACCTGCTGACCTCTCGTCCCTCCCTCTGAGAGCCTTGCCTGGGGAGGGGGCAGCCCCAAATATTGCTGTTTTGTGGGTGAATTGGCTTGTGAAGGGATCTGCTTGGTCCAGCCTGAGGTACCAAGCAGAGGTGTGTGCTGGGATGGGGGAAAAACCCCTTATTCTGTCCTGTCCTTAGGGAGCGTGCCCCCCCAGCATGTCCCGTGTACAGGGGGGTTAAGCTTCTGTTGTGGCTGGGGGTCTTTGAGGCATTTAACCCCAACTTCAGTCTCCCTGGTGCACATGGGGAATTATATTGCCCTGCTTGCTAACACATACCCTGCCTGTCAGCCTGCCCCCATCAACGTCGTGTGTACAGGTACAGGTACAGGTACAGGTACGGGAGGGGAAGATGCCGTCAGGTTTGGTCACAGCAGCCAGAAGCAGCTTTTCAGTATCATTGCTTAAACATTACTGACCAATACTGAAGTTTTTTCAGGTGTAAATCATAAAATCACAGCCTGGTTTGGGTTGGAAGGGACCTTAAAGCTCATCCAGTCCCAACCCCTCTGCCAGCAGCAGGGACACCTTCCACTAGACCAGGTTGCTCAAAGCCTCATCCAACCTGGCTGAGAACACTTCCAGGGGAAGTGAGAAGCAGCTACAGCTTCTCTGGGCAACCTGGGCCAGTGTCTCACCACCTTCTAGGTGAAAAATTTCCTCCCAATATTTGACCTAAATCTCCTCTCTCTCAGTTTAAAGCCATTTCCCCTTGTCCTGTCACTATCTGCTCGTGTAAAAAGTCACTCTCCTTCGTGTTTCTAAGCTCCCTTCAAGTACTGGAAGGCTGCAGTGAGGTCTCTCCAGAGCCTTCTCTTCTCCAAGCTAAACTCTTTACTTAGGAAATATTTCATCTGCCTCAATCTTGATATGTCTCTTATAAAAGGTAGAATACAAGTACAGGTGTTAGAGACATGAGTATCTCTTATGCCCATATTTTTGGTTTTTTGCCTTCCTTCTCCAATGTCCCATCTAGCTGATGGTATTTTGTGTTTTGGTGGAGGCTTTTTCAGTCCTTTTAGTTTTGTAGTCATGCTCTGAGCAGCTCTAGGAGGTCAGAGGCACAAGTCTCAGGTGCTTCACTTCCCAAAATGCTCCATCTTATCCCACACAGAGATGCCTGCACACCTCCTGCCAAGCAGGTCCAGCCAGGGTGTAGCAGGACCTTGGTGCACCAAAAACCAGGCTCCAGTGGTGAGTGAATCAGTGGAGGGATTCAGCAAGAGCTGTTGAGTTATCATTCCCTGGCCAGAAACCAATCCTGAGAGCAAAGCACCTGGGATCAGTCATGACAGATGCCAAAGGTCTGCTGTGAGTGTTGATGAGGGTCAGGGCAAAATCATGGTCAGCAAGGTGGCCTGGACCATGCAGCAGGACTCGGAGTGAGAGCTGAAACACCAGCTGAGGAGCAGAGGTCATTAGGTAGGATGAGGAGCCAGGGTGTGGGAGGCAGCAGGTCTTGTCCAGAGGGCAAAACGTGCCCTCCTACACAGGCTGAAATAAATGTTCATGTTTTCCAGCAGTTGAAAATGGAAGTGAATTAGCACCCTAATTGATGAGCCCTGATGGGCGGCCTCACGTGTTACCGCATTGCTCTCCTTGGGTGAGTCACAGCTCTCATAACAGGAGGTCAAAGCCAGGTGACAGAAACCCAGCAGCTGTTCCAGCTAAAGGAGTCACTCCTCAAAAAGTGATAAGAAAATCATCATCTCTGCCCAAACAGCAGCAGAAGGATTTAGACACGTCCAGTGAGACGTCCACCAGCACATGGGGTGAGAAGGAGGGTTCTTGTTCCTGCTCCATCCCTGGGGTGAGCAGGTCCCTGGCAGCACCCCAGGGCACCAGGCTGGTGCTGAGCATCCCCACCAGCCCAGGAGCCTGCCAGGGGCTTTCTTCAAATCACTCGCTTTTTAGTGTGGGGTGCTGGAGCTGAGCAGGATGGTAGTCACCCACCAGATTTCAAACAAATGATAAAAATTTATTTTGTTTGATATTAATGATGGTTGTCAGGAAAAACAATGTGCTAGGAGTTAAGGATTTTGGCTCAGTGGTGTTTGAGCAATATAATGCTACTAAAATGCCAACATTTAGAGTAGAATAATGGAATTGTAGAATGCTGTGAGTTGGAAGGGACCCACAAGGATCATGGAGTCCAACTCCTGTCCCTGCACAGGACAACCCCAACATTCACACCATGTCCCTGAGGGCCTTGGCCAAATGCTGCTGGAACCTTGTCAGGCTTGGTGCCATGAGCACCTCCCTGGGGAGCCTGTGCCAGTGCTCCACCACCCTCTGCCTCAAGAACCTTTTCCTCATGGCCAACCTCACCCTCCCCTGCCACATCTTCCTGCCATGGCCTCTGCTCCTGGCATTGGTGGCCAGAGAGAAGAGCTCAGCGCCTGCCCCTCCTCTTCCCCTTGGGAGGAAGTTCCAGACCGCCAGGAGATCTCCTCTCAGTCTCCTCTTCTCCAGGCTGAACAAACCAAGTGACTTCAGCCTCTCCTCACACCCTTCCCCTCTAGACCCTTCCCCAATGTTGTGTCCCTCCTCTGGACACTCTCCAGCAGCTTTAGATCCTTTTTCTCCCGTGGTGCCCAAACTGCCCCCAGTGCTGGAGGTGAGGCCGCCCCAGTGCAGAGCAGAGCAGGACGATCCCCTCCCTGGCCCGGCTCACAGTGCAGTGCTGGGTGCCCCCAGGACACGGGGGTCCCTCTTGGCTGCCAGGACACACTGTTGGCTCATGTTCAACTTGTCATGGACCAGAATCCCCACGTCCCTCTCTGCAGGGCTGCTCTCCAGCCTCTTGTTCCTCAGTCTGGATGTGCATCCAGGGTTGCCGTGTCCCAGGTGCAAAATCCAGCACTTGTCCTGGTTAAAATTCATATGGTTGGGGTAGAACTCACTGGGATTGCCGCCTTCTGACCCAAAATCCAACCAGGGTCCAAGCTCAGCATGCTGATGCAGACCTGTGTCCCCTCTCCGAAGTGATGCCAAAGGGCTGGGCTAGTGGGCTCAAAGCCCACCTGCAAGGGCTGGCAGGCACTGGTGAAACAGGCTTGAGCCCATCTGCCTGGTGCTCACAGGACTACGTCTCAAGGGTTAGGCAGGGACAGAGAGCATGTGTGATATTGCTCATGGGAGCACTGGAACTTTTCAGTAATCTGCAGTAGGAAAGATAACTTTCTGGCTTGCCTCAGGTGACATCAGCTCTGCTACTCTCAACCTGATGAGAAAAACAAGCAAAAATCTCCTGAACAAATTGTCCCTTGTAAAGGTCAGTAAGATTACTCTAATTACTCATTTTGTTTCCAGTCCTCTAAAGTTACCACGACCTGTTTGTGCCGTGGCTGCAGGAAAGGCATTTACATTCCTGCCACAATTACAGAAATTGATTAGGTGAAACTACTTAAAAATTTCCAGTGAAACACTTGAAATTCTTGAACATGTTTCTGCTTGTGTCAATTACCATTAACTGTCATTATCTGCCATCTGAATTTACTGAAAATCTGTGCCTTCTGCAGCTTTCAGCATGAGAGGAAAGTGAAACTGACCTAACACTGTTTGTTCACGTCTATGTCCCATTTTCTGTTCGGTTTTGTGTTTCGTCTTTGAGGAGTCCTGTGATCGAACGAGAGTGCAAACTGGTATTAGGTAAAGTCAGAGCAGCAGATGGAGAAAAAAAACCCTCAAGCCTACTTTTGAAATAAACTCTCATTTAATGAGAGAATGGATTACTGAGCCAGAGCTTTGCAGTTCTGCAGGAGGGATGAGGGAAAAAAAAAGAATGCGAGGTGGAAGATGGAGTGTCCTTACAGGGCTCATCCTAACGTTTGGAGCTCCACCTCGTGGATGTTGGCCACCAACAGCGGCCACTGGCCAGAGGTGCTGAAATCTTCCATTTCTGGAGCTGAGCCTGGCTGTCAGAGACACAGGCATACTATTTAGTGATATTTTTACTACTTTTTTAATGCTGGTAAATGCAGTGTTGGTGTTATTAAGTCTATCTTAAATATCCATGTTGGAGTTGCTGATAGCCCTACCTTCATGTCCTGGAGGTTTGTCCTTCAATTCTTTCTGCTCTGTCATGGAAGAGCCAGACCAAAAGGGATTGCTTTGCCTAATTAAAATAGCTAATGTGCAAGCATTAGTCATCCTTAACAGAGGTGCTGCCCTGATCCTTCAAGAGGCATGTTTGGCTGTCTATGATATTTTAAAGACGTGCAGTGTCCATATGTCACCTATGAAATGCACTCCACCATATATGTTACAGTGTTGTAAAATATGCTAATATAATCTATAGCATTTGTTTTTTAGAGAGCTAGGACCAAGATAGATGGCCAGATAAGGATATTCATGTTGTTGGGACTCCTCAAGGTGAGGGGAGCACGCTTGCAAAGAAAGGACACACTTATGTGCTGTGTTTGCACCAGGAAATGTGGTAAGCATGACAACAGAAGTCTGTAGAAATAAGAAATCTTTTGGTGAAAAGAGATGCAAATATCTGAGTTCATATTCAAGACAGAGACACAAAACTAGTGGTGAGTAATGATGACTTGGGGACTCTATGGCCACAGTGAAGAAACCCCGTGCTGGCAAAAATACATCATTTAGTCCTCTGGACAGAGAATATCTTGTGGTGAATGCCAACTATTAAAGCACAGTCAAGCTAAAAAGGTTGTAGTTCTTTTATGGAAGCTTTAAATAGATCCATAATAAACCACTTGGAGAAAAAACAAAACAAAACAAAACAAAACAAAACAACAACCCATCCCTCTACAATACTGTCAGGGATGCAGAAACTAGAGATTTTAAATGGAAGAAATGGATTCATGGAAAATGTGTGGGACAGATCTAACAGGCAGTGTTTGACTGCCATTCCCTAGGTATGAGGGCCCTCCACACCACAGTGTTCGGGGAAGATGCTGGAGCAAAGTTCACACAGCAAAGCCCACGTTCTCTGTGAAAGCAAAGCTCTCATTTTGCCGTGTCATATAGATGTGTATGGCTACAGACCAAGTGCTAATTAAAGCCCTTGATGAACAGCCAGCTGGACCCTTTCCAAGATGCTCTTAATGATCAACTGACACAGCAGAACTGATGTGAAAAGTCCTCTGTGGAGAGGGAAGTTCTTAACAGCCACTTTCTCAGCCACAAAAGCTGGTGGGCAAGTTGGCTGACCTTGTAGGGAGCTGACAAGCCAGGCCACCTTGCTGCTATCTGCCAGGTTTTCATGGGCTGGATGCACTCCCTGCTTTAACTCCATCAAGCCAACCTGGGAGTGAAAATATCTGCAACTGACAACTGTTTTAGCAGAGACCACCAGCTCCACTGGTACAAAACCCAGTGCCAACACAGAAGCTTCAAGATGAACTGGTGCAGCAGCACGATGTGGTTGGTGTGTAGAAGCCCCAGATCCATTTCCATTGGGTAAATTACATTTTCACTTCAATCTCACACTCGGTGCAGTCAGTGAGGGCTCTGTGGTGGACACAAACTCTGGATCTGAACTAAACTCCTATTTCAGCCCAAATGCTCTAGAGGGCACCGTGCTCCTGGAGTACCTCGACGCCTGTCCCCATTTCTGCAGAGGACTCTTTGGCAGTGAAACTTGTCATTTAAAATGGCACTTCTTCATTCAGAATGTCTGGGGAGAGTTCACACTGCTGAGACAGCATCAGTCCTTCCTGCTGAAAGGCTCCAACTCCCCATCAGCGTCTGACCTTGTCAAAAGATGAGTAGTGCAGCAAAAACTGTATTTCCAGTTGTGACTTCTGTCACTAAAACTGTTTTTGCATTAGTGCAGATGAGTGCTAATGAAGGGTCATGAACTGCAGGAGTGGTCCTTGGGGTGGACACCATCCCACCTCCATGCGTGTGCACCTCCTCACCCTCTCGTGTGGCACATGCCAGAGGTCCAAGCCTTGGCCAGCAGAAGAGCAGATGCCTCTTGAGCTGAGTGTAGGACCAGCTCCAAAGAAAGTTTCAACTGGAATCTACTGGTGGCATCTTGGGAACCATTCCTCTTTTGTTTTGTTTTCTTTATATGTGATTAGCCCTCAATTCAAACTACCAGCAGTTACTTCTAGAGTATCCTTAAAGAAGAAAGTTCTGCATGACCAGGGTTTGTCTAAGGTCAATGGAAAATGAAATGTTGGCTTCTGCTCTTTGACAGACCTTCCTCTGTTGACACCCTCCAATGCTGCCTCCTCATTCTAGCTGGAGAGGAGTGCTATCAACAGGGCTTCAGATGGTAACTTCATGCTGTAGCTCTGTTTCTAGCCCTGCTCCTGACTTTGGCATAGAAAATAAGACAAATAATTTCATGAGTCTGTGTGGTTTCTCTGAGACACAGATGTGGTTTTGTGTTCTGCAGCTGGCAGAAGACAATGGGCAGGTGAAGCACTGGGATTTTCTTTCCAAATCTCAGTGGAGATAGAAGTCCAGACAGTAAAGCAAGATTCTGCCTACCACCAGATTTATTTTTAGACAAGTGTCTGAAGCTAATTGATTGCTTTGAAAGTTTGTTTGGGATGGAATTATGGGTTAAAAAAGGAACATGTTATGAAAATGGCTCTGACATTATTAGAGTCCAGATAATTCTCTGTCATTTGGCCCATAGTTGAACTATTGACTTGTGAGAGCTGTCATTTCCAATTGATTTGCTAATGGCAAGTGCTTTGTTCACAATGGCTGTGTTCTGACACAATTAAAGCTGTCTTGCTTGGCTTCAGTGCAATGGGCTGAATTTTCCCTTCTGTTACCCTCATTTATTCCCTGAAAAGCCTATTTCTTTCTCTGGCAATATCTGAAAGAAAACCCCAAAATTAGCAGGAGGCTTATTTTAACAGGTTGACTGGTTAGATGTAGTTGTACCAAGTAAATTGAATGGCAGGTGAAACTTTCTGGGTCTTAGGGGGTGGAAGGCTTTCGCATGTGAGACCTTCTTAGGACAGGAAGGGAAGTGGAGCTTTGAACAGAGGTTTTGCCTCGCAGAAAGTCCTGGTAAACTTCCAAGTTTTGTAGACAAAAGATGCAAGTTGAAAATCTCGTTTTCTCCTCAGCTAGTGGGAATTGAAAAGCTGGTTTAGGAGAATAGTGGTGTTTAAAAGGGAGAAATGAGCGATCCCAGAAAAGTCAGTTAATCTCTGTGATGTGCCATAGCAAGACTGATATTTGCGATTATAATTTATTTGTGATAGATACACCCTTTTTAAAAAAAGCAGCTCCTGAAGCCATGCCATAGGAAGTAAATGACCCTCCACCAACTGGTTACTCTCCGTGTGCTACAGCATCCTGCAGAACAATGGGTTCTGCAGGGTCTTGGCACCCACTGTCAGGGACCTGCCCATCTTCTGGGCAGATGTTGGCCCCAAGCCAGGCAGAGCCTAGATGTGCTTCCTCTCTCATCAGCGATGGCCCTTGCAGCCCTTCTCTGGCCCCCTGCACCCACCCACACCCAGGGACCACCACATGCAAGAGCTTTGAGTGGGTGCGATAACACGTACCCATGGTTGCCCAGCTACCATCATAAGTATAGAATCACAGAATTGTAGTGGTTGGAAAAGACCTTTAAGATCACTAAGTCCAACCATAAACCCAACACTGCCAATTCCACCTCTAAACCACATCCCTAAGCATCTCGTCTACCCATCTTTTCAATCCCACCAGGGATGGTGACTCCACCACCTCCCTGGGCAGCCTGTTCCAATGCTTGACTGCCCTTTCAGTGACTGCAGTCCAAATAAACACTTGCTAAATTTCGACTTTTTAAAGAAGGATTTTTTACAAAGATGGGAAACAAAGGCTGGCAGGATTGTCCATGGTCTGGCAGAGAGCCCATCCCAGCAGGAACATGGCCACCCGTCTGCCTGTCCCCTGGTCTGGCGCCGGGACAAGGCTTCCTTCCTCTGCAGTGTGCAGACCACCCTGTGCAGGTACTGCTTTGTTTGGCCTTGGTCCTATGAAAGCATGGGCAATGCCAAGGAAAACAGTGCAGGAAAACTTTTTGGCCATCCTGTATCTCCATGGCTGGTAGAGAGGCATTCTGGATTAGTCTGGTCAGTGCGGTACCATCAGCTTTGTGTAAGAGATGGTTTTATTACTCCTAATTAAGTGACAGCTGGACATTTGCTGGCACTTCTTGCCTGAGCCAGATGAGGTCTAGATGCAAAGCCAAGGGAAATCAGTAACTGAGGCGAATGCAAATTTGACCATGTATTCACAAAGTAGGAGGTTCACCTCAAAGCTTATAACTTAAAATTTTAACAGTCCCCATAAATACAGTGGAGCTAAAGCCCATAATTCTCTTGCCTTTAAAAACAATTTGCTGGGATGAATCCATATCATTTGCTGGACAGGATAAAGATTTTAACAGTGACTTTGAACTTTTCTTGGAAGAACAGAACAGAAGCTAAAGCAATGACTGATAACCGAACATTTTCTGGACAGTGAGAGAAGGTGACATATGAAATTCTGGGTCAGCTGTACCCCCAGGGCAGGCAGTGCTGCACAGACAGTGCTGGGGAGATGCTGCCTGCAGGGACAGAGAAGAGTAGAGGGGTTGTGGTGGAGGCACGGCAGCACACTACTGTGAAGGGACAATGTTAGAGTTACAGACCATGGAATGATTAAAAAAAAAAAAACAGTAGAGAAGTGGTTTTCCTCCTATAGGTGACATATGTCAGACTCAGCAGGTGTTGGGCTTGTGTGCAGACACTAAAGTCACCAAAACCATTTTATGACCTGGTGGAAGTAGGTGATGGGAACTGGATGAGGTGGGAACTGACTGAGCTGGTGCAAGGTGAGAGCCCATCAGCATCAACAGCAACATCCCGAGGATGGTGGTCATGCTCCCCTGGCTGCACCTTCCCTAACCCAGGGCAGGTTAGAGCAGAGGCACCATTTACACCACTGACACGAGCATGGTTGACTCTGGCAAAGCATGACAGAGAGGGGATAACCTCTCTGGGCAGGTGCAGGCAGGGGAGGGTCTCTGCCTGAATCCTGAGCATGCACCCATAGCTTGTGCAAATGTGGGCCAAAACTTTAGAGAAAGACACAATTTGTTTGCCCAGGCAGGTGAGTAGAGTGTCTGAGTACTGCTGAACTCATTAATGGTCTGTCAAAGGGAAGACTGGGAGTTGACTTGATGATAATCAGAAACTACTGATGGGGGAGGAAAATAGACATCCTGAAGGATTCATTAGTGTCATGAGCAGCAACGTAACATGAATCTGTATGTTGTACATGGATAAATAGTGAGGCAAAGAATCACTGGAGTAAAACATCCAGAAAATGGGTAATTTTCCATGAAGTCCTCAAGTAAAGATGGGATCACTTTTTTGGAACACAGGTAACTCAGTAGAAATGTCATTATCTCCCTCAGCAGAGGAGTGACTAGATAAAATGGATCAGCCTGGGAGTTAAACTAGATACTCTCAGTCTCCTTTGGCTTTGAGTTGGATGAATGCATTAATCCAGCATCGATCCAAATAAAGTCCAAAACCCCAGGAAAGGAAAACCTAACCCTGGCAAGACAGAACTCAAGAAGTTAACCTGCAGTTGGCTTTTGTTTTCCCATTCTCCAGCAAACAACACACAGAAGCGTTGAGCCTGTTCTACTGGAAAGTCATCCTGTCGGTCAGGTAATAGGTGTATGAAGAACTTCTTGGGAGATAGAGATCTTGCTTGTTTCTGAACAGGAATGCAGGAAAAGCTGATACTGAAAGTTGCAGATGCTGAAGTGTCCAACAGGAACCAAAGCTTTTGCATGGACACGGAGTGATCATCTACGCAGAGATTCCAACCCAACGTTCAGCTCCCTTAGCCAGCTTCAATTACAGAAGTGCAGACACTGCAAAGCATCTGCAGGGTGCATGACAGAGACAGCCAAGCAGAAAAGCCTTTCAGAGCTTCAGTTACTGCAGAAGATACAATATCAAATGGTATTTTCTAATATCCCGGAGAATCCATGCAAAAAAGAGGCGTCATAAATTCTCTAATGACAGGGCAAATTTCAAATGGAGCTCTGGCTTCTTTTTGACTGATGTAGGTTCATGTGGGTTTGGTAAAGACAGTGGGTCACACCCAAGGTCCATGCTGTTCACAGGAACATCGGTGCGGTGTGAAGCCCATGCCTTTTCTTTGAAACTGTCCTCTTTTGGTTGTGAGTACAAACAGAAATCCCCCTTCACTGTGTTTGGGCTCTTATGTTGGAATTACAATAGCTTTTGTGTGTGCCTTTCTCAGAGAAGCAGTCTTGTCTAAAAGCTTTCCAGAAAGCCGCCTCTTCCAGCCAAAGCTCTGCGAGCATTGGTGGCAGTGTTTGTTGATTGATCCATGCTGTGCATACCTGTAAAGGTAACTAGGAACACAACTAGGTGAAGCTAGAGCTGGCCATAAACCTTCTAGCCTTCTCCTTGATTTTCTTCAGGGAATCATTTAGGGCCCCTGTCCTGCCTTCATTTGATTTGAACTAATTGCTCTACACAGGGGCAAGGTCTCGTTTGCTGTGGGCAGTAAAAAGTCTGAAGAAAGAAGCAATCTTTGCATTTTGGGGACATTTATGTGGACTGGTGGCTGTGGGCAGTGGAGTGTGCTCAGCTGGTGCTCCTTTCTCTTTAGAAGGAGATTTCAGATGGCCTCATCCTACTCTTATCAGGAGAAAGTCCTTCACTTAAGTCCTTCTTTGCTGTGTAGATGGTGAGGCAGTACACGACGGCAGTACAGAGGGAAAAAAGCAATGGAGCATTTTGATGGTTTTGTAGTCCATTAGTTTCTGCTGGTTTTTGCAGCCACTTGATAAACTATGGTGTGAGAGACACACAAATCCTTACCTCTTAACATGATCTGACCTCGGTGGGTCTTGAAAACTTGGTAACTTCAACTGGGAAAAGACTTGGAGGCAAACTGCTGGGAGGGATCTGCCACTGCCAACACTCTTCTTCTGGCAGGATGGATGCTGGGTCAGGGCAGGACCATCTCCTTATCTCTTGATATTCCTGCTCCTCTTCTCCTCCTGCTCATTGGGGCTGCAGCTGAGCAAGGCTTGATGGCTCTTCCTGCTATAGGGGAGTGGGAACAGCCATGGGTAGGAGGAGGAGGAGGAGGAAGAGGAAGAGGAAGACATCTCTGCACAGAGTTCACAGAATTGGCCAGATTGCACCATGCAACATGACACACAACATGCCGAGTGATGCCAGCCCAGCCGGTGTCCATCTGAGACAGGACCTCCCTCATCTGCACTCGCCTGCATCCCACCCGGCATCGCCCATCGCGCTGTGGCGTGAGCATCCTTCTTATCACCACACCTGATTCCTGATGCCCAACTCGCTCACACTCTCAGGATAATTTCACATTTGTTTTGGGGGTGACTAGGTGCTGACAAAATGAGGCTGCTGAGCTGTAACCTTTGCACTCTGTGCTGTATCTTCTGTTTCAGGTTTCCCACTCCGCTTTAATTTGCCTAACTTGGATACTTCAGTTCCAGACTCTGCCAGCAGCTTTTCTGAAATGAGCTGTGGAAAAAAAACCCAAAACAACAAAGCCCAACACTCAAACCCTCAAAAAGCTGGACTCTAACCAGCTTCAAACACTGCTGAGAGTGTGCCGTGCCCTGTTTGGTTCAAATCCAGAGAGCATCCCTTTTAGGAGCTGTGGTGTTAGAACACCCACTTCCATCTATAGATAGAAATCCAGATACGTGGTGACTTCATCAGTGCACAGCACTTGATTACATACACCTCAGCCTTCAATTAAAATCACATAACATAATTTAATGGAGAAAGAAAGGGAAAAGAAAGAGAAACTTAAAAGGTAGTGGCCTTGGAACTGTAGTTTTTACAGACTGCACTTCTGTAACTAAAAAGCCTGTGTGACACGCAGCTGTAATTAATTGCATTAACTGTGTGCTCTCTGGCTACTATTCTGGAGGGTTTTTGCTTTGCAATCAGTTTTATGGGTCTGTAGCACAGTCTGCATTATTGCCAGTCTGCTTTCACAGCACAAAACGCACGTCCCAGAAGAGGCACTGCTCTATATGCTGCCTCGGAAGAATAATGCCGCCGTTGCACAGATATCAACAAAGCTCTACATGTATGTGTAATAATTCATAATTATAATGAATTTCCATTATTTATGCATCCGTTGGTCAGCACAAAGGCCCTTTGAGAGGGAGAGGAGGGCAGGGAGAGACCTGACTTCATCCCGGTGCCTGCCTCCTATGGATCCATCCAGCTCGGCTCTTCTAGTGTTAATATTAAAGGCAGAGCAACAGCCGGCCGACTGGAAGCCTCTCATTGATTGAATCCTGCTGAGGACAAGCCTAATTACACAGTGCTTAAAATGGTGTTGCAGCATCCTGCCGGTATCAGGGGTCCTAAAGTTGCTAACAGTGGGATTTTAGTTGTTAATACCCCTCTGTAGGCATGGCCCCTGCATCCTTGGTGCACTATTATTCCTCCTATGGCATACATACTGCATCATCTCATCAGGATTAACCATTTTACCTATTAGAAATGATGTTACTAACTTTTTTTAAAAAAAAATCTTATTTAAGCAAAAGTTCTAAACTAAAAAGCTTTAACTTTTGTCTTAACAAGAGTAGCAGATAAATAAATGATTGGTAGAGAAATTTCAATGCAGCCCTTTATTCTTCTAATACTTAAACCAGAAGTAAAATTATTGCAATGCCCAGGTAGTTGTTGACACAGCTAGTTCTAGAGTAATAGAAGTAGTAAACTGGTAATATTATTTCTATTATTCAAATACTTATATGTATATCTAAATATATCTGTATATCTATCTGTACACAGATAGGTATATAGATACAGGTATAGGCATTGATATAGAGCTGTATTGATACAGAGATACAGAGACATATAGGCATAGAGATATATAGATATATATCTATGTAGACATACAGCTATATAGAGACAGATATATAGATCTATAGATATAAAGATTCAGTGTGTTTTTCTGAAATAATGCTTAGTTCCACATTCTTTAATAATAGCCATATCCCATGGCAAATACAATTACAATTTGTTTTCACAAGTTAGTCTGCATCTCTTTTTGTAAAAAGAAAAAAAAAATTAAAATAAAACAAGAGGCAACTGGAACTTGTATGAGCACACTCCTCAAAATTGTCAGCAATGCCGATCATCTGGAGATCCTTCTGATTTCAGAGGACTTAGTGGGCATAAATCCAATTTGGTATGAAAGCAAATTTTAAAGGATCATTTTCATCCAACTACAATCACGCACTTAACACTGGGTCTGGTGCACTGATCCGCAGTGCGCTGCGGCCAACAGCAAACTGGCTATGGGATGTGCAGAGAAAAGATTTATTGCATGGAATAAGTCCAAGATCCTTTAATCTTCTGCAGCTGTATTTGGATCTGCCTGCTCCAGGCAACTTGCAGATTCTGGGTTCTTGATCTAACGACGCAGCGATGACGAGTGTGTTTTGGCAGGACCTTGCACGTGGACGCTCGCTTGCAGGCAGAGGAAGATGCTGCTGAGACAATGAAGCGCTGAAGCCACCACAGTGGGGATGGAGAGATGCTACATCCATGCTCCTGTTAGTAGTTCAGAGCTAGACAGCCAATATTTGTGGATTGCTGCATTAAATTATTTTGGAAAGTACCTTTTCTCTTTGCTCCTAGAGGGTGTCCCCATCATCAGAGAGGTCAACATAATGGCTTTATAGCCAGGTTTTCCTTTATGCTAAAGCTTGACCTATAAACACAGTTTGTTCATTTAAAGTGATTTAGCTGAACCATAGAAATCCCCAAATGAACATTCTTTATGCAGTTTAAACCTCTTACATCAGTTTAGCTTATGCCTTGTCTTTCTTTTTATAAGCAGAAGTCAAACTCCCATGGCCAATTTCAGACAGCCCATGTAAATACTCACACAGAAATTTCCCCTGGTTTATCTAAATCAACTTGAATTTTAACACCACAATAAAGCCTCCTAACCCTTCTAAACACTTCTGGCAATGGCAAAAGAACTTTAGTGCAAATTAGGATCCAGTTCTTCAGTCTTGATTGAGTTTCATAAACATTAAACCAATTTAAAGGAATGTAGATTGGAATACTTGCCCCCCCACCCCTCCCTGCTCTTGCATGTTGCGTGTCTGGTTTAGCTGAGTTTGCTGCTTGCTCTTTGGGGATTTGATCTTTCAGCAGCTTCATCTAAACAGCATTCCCTTTCCCAAGAGCTCAATAAAATCCTTCTCCATGGGGAGCAGGAATCAATAGGGTCTTTAGGCAAACAAAACAAAGAAGTGACCCTGAAATGAATTTTCTGCATGGACATCTGACACATGTGAGGAGCCATCTGGCACTGAGTCCCCACCTCAAGCAATTTGATAGGGACAGTGGGGAAGTGAAGCTGGAAATCTCGTAATTTATATTTGCAAACCTAATCCAACCATTAGCTCCTTTGAGTAGCAGCATGAGAGTGACATCCAGCCTCTTTAAAACACCTTCTTTGACCAACTCTGAGAACTGGCAAAATTAGCATTCATGTCTCTCTTTGTCACTTCTGTAGAGCACCAGCAGCCCCCCATGGCAGCAAAGGGAGAGAAGGGCAGGAAATTAAGTCTACTTAAAAAAAAAAAAAGAGCTGTCAGCAGGAATCCTCTTCATTGGGCTGTTTAAAGACAAAGTTCCTTAGAGGCGGTCAAAAAACCCTCCCAAAACCAAAAAACAACCAAGAAAAGCAACAAAAATGTTCTCATGTCCCCAGGCAGAGGATTGAGGAATCAACCCAGCTGTGAATACCGCCTTCCAAAGTAATTTTCAGTCATTTCAAAACTACAGAGTAACTACCTGGCTTTCCCCCACCCAGGTGGTCTGAGGAGCAGTAATATACAGCAGTTCATGGGTTGCAACGTTTGATGCTAAAACAGTTGAAAAGCTGTGTATAAACATGCTTTTTGTGTAGAAACTCCAGGCTACAGCTGATCTGTGCATCAGCTTTAAAGGAGGCAGCTGTGGTATCAAAATTTAGTCTCATGAATGCAAAGATTGATCAAACCCCAGACTCTCAGTTCAGCCATAACATGCCACAAGATGAGGAATAAAACTGGATGCATGATGGGAGAAGAAATGGTGCTGGACCCTTGGGTGAGATGTCAGATACCATTATACTCCCAGAATGTTCAAAAAGCCCCAAATCTTTGTATTCCTCAAAGCACAATGTCTCGTCCTGGCATGGTCTCGTACAGGTCATGCCCACCAGACTTGAGTAAAGCTCAGATGTTTGAAGTCTTCAGGTGGAGACATGAGTGTCTCTCCTTCCCATTTTGGACAGAGATTTCCTTGGTGACCTTTAGCAAATTGGGAATCGTTGTGCCTCAGTTTTCACCACCTGTAAAAAACAAGAGCAGGTTTAACATTCAGCTCATGTTCATCAATATTTGTAGGTCATTACAGAATGTGTAGGCTGTCACAGAAGGTGAAATTCAGTGAAGAGACCTCTTGTAAGTGCTAAGCAACAAATGGTTTTTTTGTGTCAGCTAATGAGTACTGCTGCTCATTAACAGCTTAACTTTGAGCCTCATTTTCTCCTTCCTTAACTTTGATTTCTAATAGCAAGCAGGAACTTTATGTCCATCTCCTGGCAATTAGAGCACTTTTTTGTTGCATATAGTCATTCATCAGATTTATGTAGTGGATGACCCCAAAGATCTGCCTTTAGTTTTATAGCATTACAAAAGTATTTGCCAGTTTTTCAATAGGTTTACCCAGCAAATTGGATAGAAATGCAAAGAGGTAAAACCAAACAATGTGCACAAAAAGTACAGGTTATCATATTTACTGCATAACTTCATCAGCATTAATTCCTCAGCAGTCATGCAGGAGACTCGGTCACCTCGCTGTATGCAGATGACAGAACCAGACTTTCCCAAAGTGGCAGAAGACAGGCTGTGCAGTTAAGGAGCAGCAGCTATTACAGGAGGACAACCCATGATTTCCATCACTGCCCCAGGCAGTGTACCTGGTATGTACATATCCCTTGGACAAATAAAGGGATAAAACTGCGAGCATGACGCTGCGCAGAGGTGAGTGAGTACTGCTAAAAGGGAGTTTCTTCTGGTTGTAGGTAGCACCTACCTGGCAGGGTTTTGCTAGCACTGATCCACCTAAAGCTATAGGTTAATGTAGACAATGTTCATCTTTCCCACGAGTTGCTCTATGTGTTCTGTTCTGTATTATCATAAACTATCATCCTAAGAGAGGAGATAGCAGTTGATAATGATCAACACACATGCTTACCCAGATTCCTTTCTGTGGTGTAGAAGCCTGATCTTACAGAGATAATGGGCACGTTTTGGCTCAGCTACACTAGGCTTGTAGCAGGTGAAGCTGTCTTGCTAACTTTAATGTTCTTTTTAGCACAGAGGAAGATGAA
Source organism: Caprimulgus europaeus (assembly GCA_907165065.1). The sequence goes on from OU015527.1 coordinate 226,222, forward strand.
GTAAAGATAAAATCATATGAGTTAACAAAAAAGTTGTAACTGAGCTTCCAAACCTCAAAACTCTGGGTTCATTCGTGGTTTAGATGAAGTTTTGGAAGGTGAGTTGCATCCCAGATTAATGCATTTTACTTATGCTGGGATCTTTGGATTTCACTTATGCTCAACAACCTTTGGAGCCACTGAATTTTTATAAAGTATTATTTCTAACAAGTGATATTATTGGTTCATCAGCATCTCTCGCTAAAATTGAAATTATTAATGTACCACTTTCTGTTTAGATGGCGTATTCTTGGGTCTGAATTCCTGCATCAGGGTGTGAGATGAGGCAAGCAGGACCAGCTCAAGATTTTGAGGCTCTTCTTGGAAAGCCCATGGGAAGAGGGTTTCCTCTGCAAACCCAGGACAGTTCTTGTTTCAGAGATGAGGCTACTACAGAACCGTAAGGCATGGAGTTGGCACTCCAATTTCTACTCCTTGCTCTCCCCATGACTTGTGCACCATGCTGGCCTAATTGTGACCATATGCTGAACTTATTTATGATGTGGCCCCATGAAAGAAATAGTCTGTTTGACCCTCTGTGCCTCAGTTTTCCCCAATGAATAATTACTGTCTCTCTCTTGGTTTGCAAACGTTCATTACTGTAATTACTGTTTATAATGAAAAGCTCCACAGGAGAACAAAGAGGGGAAATATTTAATTCTGCAAATGAGTCTTCATACACTTGTCTCCCAGTGACATACCCCATAGCTCTACTGGCCTTTTGTGTGTGAGGGTATCTGAAGGATTTAATGGTGCTGAGCCCAAGATGCAAAGCGATAACCTGACAGACTGTACTGATGGAAATGCAGTTCTCCTGGTCGTGGTGGTAGGTCAGGCACTTGTGCTGGCTTGCTCTTATCCCCACCGAAAATGCTTTTCCAGAACTACTTGTGCCTGAGGGACTTATCCTTTTATCTGTCAGTCAGCTTGATTTCGTTATGATCTTCCCAGATTTTTTAATTTCTGAAGTCCTGCTGGAAGAGTGAGCTCCTGCTGGAAGTCTGATTCCTGCTGGAAGAAGATGCTGGGGCAAGGAGAGAGCAGTTCCCTCCATGGAGCTCCATTGCTTTAAATGTGTGGGGTTTCTGCCAGCTTGCTTTGATGTAATTAAAAAGTTGAGTTGCGGGTCAAATCCGTCACTGGAGTGTGATAGTTTCCCTGGGCTGGCCCTTGGCCAGCAGCCAACACAGCCGTTCACCCACTTCCCCCCACCCCCAGGGGACAGGGGAGAGGCTTGTAGGTTGGGATAAGAACATTGAGTGACACCCAATGTTATTGCTCACCCCAAAGTATAGAAGTCAAACATGTAGCTCATTTCATCTTGTGTGACTGTGGGCACCATATCGGACTTTGTGTTCTCTTAGTCCACAAGCACAAGATTTAAGTGGGGGAGAAGAATATTTAAATTAAGAAACTTAATTGACAGTTAGATATGCCAATGGGGTATTCCATCTCCTGTCCCCCATGGGCAGGAGATCCATGAGGGGCTCTTCCTCTCTGGCTCTCTCTGGCTCTCTCGGGCTATTGCTCTCCCGGGATTGCGGTTTCGGGTCGGGATTGTCGCTGCTCCGGGATCGTTCTCTGGGAACGGGCCGGGCTGGGTCGGTGGGTGGTGAGCAATGGCACTGGGCATCACTCATTTGCATATTTAATTACTGTTATCATTATCACTACTATTTTAATATTAGTATTATTTTAAGTTTTCTCTCTATTATTAAACTGTTCTTACCTCACCTTAAAAGCCTCCTTGTCCTTGCTCCCCAATCCTCTCCTCTATCCCCTGGGGGTGGGGGGGAAGTGGGTGAGAAAGGCAAGCGCTTGGCAGCTCGGTGCAGAGGACGATGCTGCATCTCTGCAAGGAGCCACAACTGCAGAGCACTGGCTGACGCAGCCGCTCACGTCCCCAGAAACCCTCCGGCTCTGCCCGCGCCCGGCTGAAGCTCTGCCCCAAAGAATGGCCCAGGCAGAGACCCGAGCACAGCTCAGCTATTGTCAGTCACTCCTGCCTCCCTATACGGTCCCTGCAAACAATGTGCACACTATACATTTAAATCCAACTTGGTTGAATTCTTTTGAGGTTAACAAAATAGCTTTGTGTGTGCTTCTGGCAGGGCTTTCTGACAAGCGTCTGTAGACCTTTCAGCGCACAATATGTGCCTTTAAAAGTGGCAGGGAGGGTTTCAGCTCTGTGTTTGGTCCTTTGTGAGGCACTGTGTTTTAGTTGACACAGTGGCTGTTACTGGTGCATGAAGTGAGGAGAAATACGTTAAGTTAGATACGTCACTTCTGGTTGGGTCTCATTTTTGCTCTCTCTTTGTGCAGTAATAAATCCTTCAAGTATTATTAAATTGTTTGCTATGCAAATAGCCCAAAGAAGCATCTTCTAGCCCTTTGTATTTTTTTTTTAAAAAAAGAAAGAAAGAAAAAGTGCATTTTTTTTTGCTGTAGGGTACAAAAAGATGCTGACTGCATCTGATGGAAGGGAACCAGGCTGCTGTAGTGGCCCTTTCTCCTGAAGGAGCTTCCTCTTGATGGAGGAAGCTTCTCATTGGAATACAAATCAAACCAGGGATAAAAAACAGACAGCAGCCATGCAGAATTTGGTCATCCCAGCCCCTATATCTTCCAAATGATGTGTCTCACTAAAGTGTCTGAACTCATTCATTGAGAAATGCCAGTGAATTTCACTTCAATTCAACAATGTAGACTAGACTAGGATAGAATGGAATTGAATAGAAATAGAGATAATAGAAATAGAAATAATAGAAATAGAAATAATAGAAATAGAAATAATAGAAATAGGATAGGATAGGATAGGATAGGATAGGATAGGATAGGATAGGATAGGATAGGATAGGATAGGATAGGATAGGATAGGATAGGATAGGATAGGATAGGATAGGATAGGATAGGATAGGATAGGATAGGATAGGATAGGATAGGATATTTCAGTTGGAAGGGACCTGCAGTGACCATCCAGTACAACTGCAAATGTGCAGGAGGCAATAAGAAATATCTTGACACATAGACAGGGAAGCTGAGTCAGCAAGAAACTGAGTAACACAAGGTCCTGAGCTTGTGATGTGTGTCTCTGCTCTGACCACAGAGCTCCCATTTCCCTTACTCCCATCACAAAGTCACTCGTGCCCTTGAGCATTGACCTCGTCAGGACAGGACAACCCGCCCTGATGCTACCTCTGTGAGGGCCATTGGCCAAGATGTGCTTTTTCCAGAAGATTTTTCTGTTTTTTAAAGTTTGCACATGGTGCCTTAACTGGTGCCATACTTTTTCCCAGCCACCTGGGAAGGGGAACATTTGTGTTTCCAAAACCAGAGGGTACACAGGGATAGCACAGCCCTCCTCATCGATCAGCATAACCTACACTGAGATCTCATTAATCAGGAAAAATTATGCCTCTGAGTGAATGACTGGTTGTCATGCTTGCATTGAGGAATTCTGACAAATTATTTGGGTTTGGGGTTTTTTTTGTTGTTGTTTTGTAATTGGAGAAAGAGAGAAGCTACACTGTCCATCCACTAGCTTGAATAATCATAATGAGAAAAAGATACTTTAAGAAGTTTTATTTTTTGGTGGACATTCAGAGTCTCTCCAGCAAGAATAGGAAAGTTTGTAATTAAATGAGATGGATTTTTTTTTATTTTGTGGTTTTCTTTTGCAGACATTTTATGTAAATGTTTTGCCAACAGAATAATCTGTTGTGAAGATGTTTTCCTATCCTTCTCCTTCTTCTCCCCACACTGCTGTTACTTACAAGTGTAAAAATCTGAGAAGGGTTGTTTTTCAGGAAGAAGTTCTCAAGGACACCTCCTAAGAACAGTCTACTCCAGTGTTTTTTAAAGCCGAATTGAGCAACGTGGGGCATAAGGCATAAATATGGAGTAAATTGAGATAATTTTTCCTGTTTATATTTGGATGTTCAGATTTTCTGTCTTGAAAGGCAGTGAGAATAATTAGAACTAAGAGGCTGAAAGCTAAGAAATTTGGTGGGGGGGGGGGGGAAGAAATCTTTTAGCTCTATTTCCTGTGTGGAAATTTTTTCAGCCTCTGTTTGACTCCAGTTATCACTGGCTGTGATGACAGAAGGTTATCTTTAAAAAACTGTTAAATTAAAAGGCTGAAATTCTTAAATAAATGCTCAGCATGATGCCTCCAAATGATTGTCAAGATATGAGCAATGAATTTGGCATATAATGCAACATTTTTGTTTTTATGGAAAACTTACTGATTTCAGGTAATTCCATGTCATACAGCTCAAAAAGATAAGAGTTATTTCTTAAAATACTTTTTGCTGATCTTCTGCACCTACCTAACACTAATACTATCAAAGTTTGCAGTCTGGTCTTTCTTCCAAATAAAGATGACTGAGTTTTGAAAGGTGTTGAATAACACTTGACATTACCACCCTATGGAGATTTTGTATTTTAACTTTTCAGTTCCTCTTGACTTCAGTGAAAAGATACAATATAATGATAATAATTTTAAAAATTACTTCCATTTTTTAGTGGATACTCAACTACACTGAGATACCTAATTTCTATCAAATTAGTATTAGAGTGATCCAAATCATCCAAGGGATGTGGGTGGCCATGGCCACTGCTGTGGAAGCTGAGACCTTCGTAAGGGGCTGGTTGCTCTCATTGACACACGTGGGAGTGTTGGTGATGGATCCAGGCTGTGACCCTGCCTGCTGCATGTCCTGAATCGAGCAGTTAAAATAACTGGCACAGGTATCGCTGTCCCCGCTGTGTCTCTGAGGATGAAGCCTCCCTTGGTTCTGTTCAAGTAACGGCTGCACAATAAGGCAGTGGCAAAGTTTGCCTTCTCATTCTCACTGCTTAAAATAAATTGATATTTTTGATAATAACTTTGGCATTGCAAATAATTTACCCTGGCTTCGTATGTTCATAAATGTTCACAGGTCAGCTTATCATCGAGGTTTTTCTATATGAAAAAATAAAGGTCATCTTTGTTTACCTGGTGTTACTGAGGTCTCCATTTTCCTTTGCTGTCATCTAGATATTGAATTTAAAAGGTAAGAGTCCTGTCAGCCAGGTGACTCTGTGCTGGCTGGTGTGGACAAGGATAAGTGGAGAGGCCGGGGCTTCCTCAGCTGCCCTGAAATTCATGTCTGCACAGAAAGCAATGGGAAGACAAACACAGCACAGGCCATTGACCAGCAGCCTCGTGTAGAGCACCTCCATCAAGGAAAGGAGAGTACGGGAGATCTGGTGGGCTACCGGTAATTCCTTGGAGATCGAGAGAGCTGCCATTGGAAGGTTTCCCTGTAAGAACACCTCCAGACACATTCTCCTGAATCCTATTTCTAGAATGTCATCTAAGAGTTAGGAACAACATTTGAGACATCTACACGATTCCACAGGCCTAGAATTCATGCTAAAACAGCTTTTCTTTTGAAGCCAAATTAGGATTTGTTCAAAGGGCCACACATTGCACACTTGGCATAAGATGACATTTTGGGGTGATCACACAAAATAAGACAGACACTCTTCTAAGTGAACACCAGTGATACTTCACATGTTCTGCCTCTATGGCTCACCAAGCAGCTTCAAAAACAACACTTTATTCTCTATATGATATGAAAAAAAAGTGAAATTAAATAATTGAGGGGACAAAGAAGAGATTCACACTTGCACCATCTTTATTTAGCAGCTTGTCTATGCTGCCTATACATCAATCACTCCTAAATTAGTCTGGTCACAGGTTTTCTTCAGATATGGCTGCACACAAGCCATCCTTGGATAAACTGGAGCAACAGTATCTTCCCTTCTCCAAAATCATCTGTGCACATGCTCTTACCACTCAGGAAATGGAATATAATGGGGAAAGTTTCCTGTTAAATGGAATATAAAGGGGAAAGTTTCCTGGTCATTCTCATCAGTGAAGAGCATAGGTAGTTCCTGTAGGGTAGCCAAGATCCTGAGAAGTTATCTTTTACACCACCCATCAGCAATTGGCTTGCCTTGACTTTGGATTATTCCAGTTTATCTTAAACCCATTGCAAAAATGATTGAATAAAATGAGAAGAAGGCAGAAGATTAAGAAGAAATTATCTTGGAATATGAGTTGTGTCTTTTTTCAAGTGTAGACATGTAGTTAGACCTCACCTGCCCCAAGGTGCATTCCCTGAGCCGTGTTCCTGACCTCCAGAGGACCGGTTCCTTGCTCATTCTCTCTGGTACTGGATGTGATGCTCTTGTTGGCGTATAACTTGTGATTACCAGCTGAATTAACTAGCCACACCAGAACATACTAGTCTGAAATAAAACTGTGCCATAAACATTTTGCATAAAATAATTCTCAAAAGCCTATGTCCAGTGGAAACAATTAAACTACTGGAAATGTATTGCTTGAAGTACTTAACTGCAAAAACTCAGTTAGATAAAGCAAAACACACGATAATCCCAGAATCCCACGATTGCCTATATTGCAAAAGCCCTTTAAGATCATCGAGTCCAACCATGAACCCAACACTGACCAGTCCCTGACTGACCCATGTCCCTCAGCACTGTGTCTACACCACTCTTCAATCCCTCCAGGGATGGGGACTCCACCACTGCCCTGGGCAACCCCTTCCAATGCCTCAGAACCCTTTCAGCAAAGAAATTCTTCCTCACATCCCATCTCAACTGCCCTTTATGTCAGGTTCCATCTTGCTGCTTATCATTATTAGTTCATGTAGAATATTCTTTAACCCAAAATATTTTGCAAATTTGACACAATGTGCACACACGAATGTGTCTCTGGCAGATGCCCATCTCATCACTGCATATTAAAGGCAGGAAAGAAGAAAATGAGCTCAATGATTCATGTTTGGGCCCATCCTTGCTTTCCTCCCCATCAGCATTCTGATTACCCAGCCAAGAGGATGCATTTCCACCAGGCACTTCACGTTTATCAATATTAATTGTAACTGCACAGAGGAGAATGCAATCCCGGCATTAGCAGCTGTTTTCCACATCATTAGCTGCGCTATTGGTTCGTGCTCAAGATGTCTTGTTGCACCTTGATCAAAGGGTGACTAATATTTGCTCTTTAGCAAGGCATCTGTTTTTAATGAAACTTTAAAGGCCATTAGTGACTCAGTGTGTCAGTGAATAGGCTTTGTACATCTGAAGGGGAGTTAGAATCTTGCCTGTAGTGTAGTAAATGAAAAGGGTTTAATGGTCCCAGAACAGTCATCAATTACCTCCATTATCCCATGAATTATTTCTTTGCAAGTGGAGTGAACTAGTTCCTTAAAAAAAAACCCCAAGCCCAAAAAAACAAAATCGAGAATGTTTTCCAGGCAGCAACATCTGCTTCAGGAGTGGAGTGGCGTCTGGGAACCCATCTTATTGCAGGGAGCTGGTTATCGCTGGCGCTGCCAAGGCTGCTCCAGGTAGACTCAACAGGATTAGGAGGGGATTATGAAAGGTGGTAGATTAGCATAACCTGCCTTTAACCTATGAAATTAAGATGGTTTGGTGCAGTATGTGTCATTTTCCTGCAGATCAGTTTTGTCTTCTGCCCTTATTGCCCTTACAAACTTACGTGGGCTGTAAGGGAAGATGGACAAAAATGTGAGATCTTAGAATTAATTCAGGCTTGGCTTCACAGCTCGATGAGTGTCTTGCACTGCCACTGTTGGCAGATGTAATCATTTCAGGTGGAAATGAACTGGAAGTGCGTTTTTTTTCCTAGAGTACTAAAACCACACAAATTGAAAAGCTCTGGACTTTAATGACATCTTTCTAATATATACAGCCCCAGAACATTTATTGCAAGTATAGGAGGTGAAACTGCATAGAAACATTTTCGTTTCCTTGCAAAATCCTTCACTGAGGAATTTGAGATCTCATATGATTTTAAAGAAAACCTGTGATCAGGGCATATTTTAAAATACTATTTTGCCTCCTTTCCACTTTTGTTTTCTTTTGGTTTGTTTTTTATAATTTGACTAAAGAAAAAGATTGATTATATGACTGGAGTTGTTTTATTGTTTAGTTTTTCCTTTTTCAACAAAGAAATACCAAAAAGTCAAAGCCTGAGCCTCTCTTAGTTGCAGCAACACTGGGGAAGAATAGGGGACAATTATCATTAGCACTTCAGCAGGAGATAGCAGAATTGTGCCTCTGACAAAGAAATCCTTTATGCAACACCACTTGTCCGTGTGCATTGTGAACAGATATTTCAGGAAAGGAAATCAGATACAAAGCTCAACTGACAACTAAAAATCCTTTTTTTTTTTAAGTCGCTCAGTTTTGACTCTCATGTTTTGCAGTGTCATCGATGTGATGTTGCTGGAGGTAATACAGGAAATTATAGCTGAGAAGACCTTGTATTTCTGATGTAGAAAAGAAAATGGGCAGGTTCCCTTTATATAGAGAAGGGCACTGACCCAGTTAACCCAACTATTTTTTTTTTTTTTTTCCTCCACCCCATGTAGTTTTAAATTGCTGCCAGCAGAAAGTGGAGTGGATCCGAGTCTTGTGCTCTAAAGGTCCAAAATACAGAATTTCCGCTGATTTCTAGCTCTTCCTGGCTTGCCAAAATGGAATCTGCTGAAGAAACCACACAGGCAGGCAGCAACCTGGCATGTCTGTTTGTTGCCCTCCTGTTCGATAAGCTTTTGTTTTGACTTCCCCAGCTGCAACACTCCCACATGAAGCAGGGAATGGGGTGAAAAGTTATTGCTCAAAAGCTTGGGGGATGCCAAACACCTCTGGGGGAAGAGTCTCAACAATCTGATTCAGTATGAATTCACCTGGGGTTATTTCCAAAGTGATTTAAACCAAAACCAGAGTTGCATGCAGAGTTTTCTTTGTCTGAAAAACAACTTTTAGAAATATATATTTTATTTTTTTTTAAATGACTAAGCTGTTCTTCAGCCAGCTGGCCCCTGAAATATTAGCACTGTCAGAGAAAAGGGGAAGACACCGAGGCAGAAACAAGCAGCTGAGGGGTATTTGCTGAGTCTGGTCCTGGTACCAGGAACACGGTTGTCCCAAACTGGAGACTTCCCACTAGTGCAGGTGAGGGGCGAGCGTCCCTGGAGCTGTAACAGCCTGTACCTGAGCAGAGACACACAGGAGCCAGCCTGCTCCCAGAATGATTCTATAATGACAGTCCAATACATTCAGTGAGTTATGAAGGCAGATTCCGTCCAGCTTTCTCTATTCTACTAAATGTTATTAAATTGGGGTAATTAAGGCAGATCTGGTGTGCTTTTCTCCATTCTTTTAAAGGTTTTGAAATTTCTGGTCTCTTTAGTACCTGTTTAAAGAACACTTGCATGCTGCCATGTATAACGTATTTATAAATGGCAAGTGTGAAATGAAAATATTGTGACTTTATTGAATATGGTGCAGAAATCAGAAAATACTGCCAGAAGAGATCTCTAAAACAAGGGGGGAAATCGCACATAAATATAATAAAAATAACATAATAATAAAATTAAATTAAAACTGATATCTTGGGTCTTTGATTCAAAGAAGTAGTTTCCCCATACTTCAACTGCTGCTTCAACCCAGCAATACATTAATAATCTCTCAGCACTGAGTCAGGAAAACATGCTAGTTATGGATTCACTTCAGGTCATGCTGAAGTGTTGGAGCTTCACCACGTCAGGACGGGTGTGTCAAGCTTCTCAGTGCTGGGAGAGAGCGGGTCCCAATTATTTTGCCAGAGCTTTGTGTCTCGCCTCCACCACTCTGTGTGTGTGTAAGTGTGAGGCTTTTCCACCTGCAGCCAAGGCTTGGATTTTTAATTCTTTTCTTACTGCTTTAACTTTCTACGTGCTGAATTCAGCACCAAGATGTTGCTCGTCTAGGAAAGTCCTCCCTTGAGCAATTGCCTGGAGGTCAAGTTGTAGCTGGCCATCAACAGACATGGATACAGTTGTGATTGAGCTCTAAAACTCAATTACCATTTTTTAACTTTAAAAAGCAATAAAGTAGTGTAAAGCACAGACACTCGTGTAGTAAGAGTTTATACTGGTGACTCACGCTACAGCTAAAGCTCTTGCCTTCACTGGAAGGTCTCCACTGCTCCATCTCATGCAGATGTAGGGCTGAGCCATGCCACAGCGGTACCCAGCTGTGGGGAGGGCATTTCCAGCCCAGGCATTGCCACCCCAGGTGGTCCTATGGGCTGATGCAACTGCTGGTGTGGGTTCATGCTGTTCTCTGCACATCTCCTTGTCCTGCACATCTCTCATCCCCCACCCCAGACATGGGAGGTTCTCTGATCCTGACACCCAGGCATTGCACAGGGCAGTGCTGAGCTGCATGCCACGGCTCACATAGCAGTGGGAAAAGTCCTCCAGATAAATAAATAAATATTCCACTTCCCTCTTCATGTGTGAGCTTAAGCAAGGATCCAACCTTTAAAGCTTGGAATAATTTGGTTAATGTTCTTTTTCTCTTTTTTTCTTCACGCATGTGTGTGATGCTGAGCCCCAGACAGAAGCGATCTGCTGCAGGGCTGCGCAGGAGGATGTCATCTCTGATGCTCACACCTTGGTCTCCTGTGAGCTCTCCAGCTGGGATCACATCCCGATAGCTCCAGCCATGGCTCTGCAGCAACGCTGAGGAGCCCAAGGGGAGAGGAGTCTCTGCGGCACCCAGCCCCACCCCCCGTCACAAAATGTCATCATCTCCAAGTGCTAAAAGCCAACAGCCAGATGCCACCAGTGAAATGACATCTGAAAAATTAGTATTTCTCCCTCTATGTTTTTTCTTTCCTTCTTTGAAATTAAATTCTTTTATGTATCTCCCCACATCACTTTTTCCAGCCTACTTCCTTGTGATTATGAGGACAAATTAAAAAAAAAAAAATCAAGGTAGAGTTTTTTTCAGTGTAATCATGTTCCTCCCAGAAAACAGGAATATTGCAAGCTTAGAGATAAAACTGGCAGAGCTGGTGTCAGTCTTGGCTTTATCAGGTCCCTGCCATTATGGTCCCTTCATCCTGACAGAGCAAATCACAATGCATTAAGAGGGACCCTGTTCCAAATTCTATTTGCAGGCAAATAACAGAGAGGGAAGATGGAAAGTGACTTTGCTGACGTCTCTCAACAGCTCAACATGATGGAAAAAGAAGTCAAGTACCCAGACACTCAGGCATCTGCCTTCCCACTGCACCACAAGCAGATCACCACATTGCCCTTCATCAAAGAGACCTTTGGGTTCTATTTAGAAAAGAGAAGAGGCTAGCAGTCTCCCTGAGGTTTGGTAGTGTTTTGTTTTGCTTCTTTTCCTCTGAACTGTACAGGGTGGTAAATGTGCTTTCTCCAGCTTCCTGTTTCTGGAGTTCTTGCAGCAGCGGTGGGCAGTTGTTCTGAGATGTACTGAGATGATGTTCTTACGTGGAGCTCTTCTCCCTGCCTTTAAAAAAAAGGATGAGTAAACAACCCCCCCCAAAAAAATATTTTATTTGCATTTGCAAGGCATATGTACTCAGCAACAGTTTCTGAGTGCTTGTGCCTGCTTTCTTGTTATCCAGGAGAGGTGGCAGAAAGCAGCTTGTATGCTGTAGGTGACATCAGTACCAAAAAATCCATGTACAGGAGAAACAAAATGCGGGGGGGAACGGGGAAATAAGTCTGCCACTGTGGCAGGCAAAACCGTATCAGCTACAAAGGCTGGTGACCATCAGTGGGACACCAGGAACCTGCTGAGAGTGGGATTGGGGACTAAGGACACAGAGCCCCTATCTGCAGGAGGAACCTGCTGTGACACCGGGGTGGGGAGTGCTGAGTCATGGAAGGGTTTGCTGAGTCACAGTTTGCACAGCCCTTGTTTGTGCTGTGCCCCAGCAGTTTAATTACACAGGGCTCTGCCTCCATTTTATGTTTTTATTTTCTTTTTCCCCTCTTCCCACTTTTGCTCCAGAGTTTAGCAGTTGTCCGGAAGCAAAAACACTCAGTATTGCACCATCGTCACATGGCCTCATTGCACTTTTCCTGTGGGTTGTTTGCTAATGGAGCTGCTGCAGAAAATTGCCAAAAAGGAAAAAAAAACCCTGTGTCTCGTGTCATGCTGTGCATTGGAAATGCTCAGCGAACACCCTGTACTCCACATCACAAGGTCAGTGAAGGGGCACTGGGGTTTGTGCCTCTTCCTTAGTGAGGGTGACATTAAAGAAGATAATTAGTCTGTTTCATACACAGTTTCCAACTTGAGGCTTCACAAAAGCAAACAAGTTCTCATTAGCCTGGGCCATCCATGATCAAAAAACCACATGCTGTCTTCCCTCAGCACCAAGGAAAGGTACAGGGTGCACCAAGGGTGGTTCCACCCTGCAGCATCTCAGTTAGGAATGGAGATAGACCACTGGAGGTGGGGAGAGTTGTCATTGATCGGCTTCACCCTGGGAAATGCAGCATTGCTGCAAAACCACATAGCCCATCCATAAAAGTGACCTTTAATTGGTCTTTCAATAGTTAAAGGAGGCCTATAAGAAAGGTGAGGACAAAGTTTTTAGTAGGGCTTGTAGTGACAGGACAAAGGGTGATGGTTTTAAAATAAAAGAGGGGAGATTTAGACTAAGTATAAGGAAGGAATTACATTGTTAGTTAGTTTACATTGAGGGTGGTGAAACCCTGGCCTGGGTTGCCCAGAGAGGTGGTAGGAGATCCATCCCTGGAAATATTCAGGGTGAGGTTGGACGGGGCTCTGAGCAACCTGATCTGGGTGAAGATGTAAAAGCTTACACAAAATACACCTGTATGTGACGTTGCAGCTGCAAACCCACGGTCTGCAGATGGAACCAGGAGAGGCTGAGTATTTTTTATGCCTCCTGCAGACAAGCTATTAAAAAGAAACCTAGTTCTGTGCTAGCTAAAAACCAAGATATCAGCTCTTTGGAAATCATCTCTGTCTATTGTGTACCTAAAATCCTCTACTTCTCTGATCTGATAGATAGCTTCAGTAAAAACTTAAAAAAAAAAAAGCAGGAACCAAAACTTGCCTACTTGCACCCCATAGCCCCCACCCATAACACATCTTTATCAAATGTAGAGCAGCTGGCCCAAGATAAGAGGCACTTTCTCCTCTTAAAACCACAAGTCTGTTATAACCAGAATCATAATTCCACAGTGGCTCTACAAAGATACTCCTTTGACCTTTTTCCAGCTTCACACATTATCAACAGCGTGCACCTCTGCAATGTGGGGTTTTCATTCCCCTCTCCTTGAGACAATGGGTATTCACCAGATGTCAGATGATGCTGGTACCTTGGCAGGACAATAGGCAATGGGGAGAAAAAAGGCATTGGGTAACGCTAGGTGATCCTACTGCTGTCAGGGAGTTGCTTATATGACTTTTACAGGAGTATCTCTCAGAAATAAATGCTTAGATGTGGATTTATTTTCCAAAGGAAAACTCCCTTTAGCAAACGGAGTCACAACTTCTCCCCCTTGGGAGTTCAGCCTGACCGAACCACAGCTGTGGCTTCCTCTGCTGACTATGGGTGAAGGGACACACAACACCTTTTGGGATCAGACCTGTCCTTCACAGCCAGAAAGCAGCACATGGTTGGTGACATTCAGGCTATCATTGGACGTTGTCTATCTGGATTTTAGGAAAGTCTTTGACACCATTTCCCACAGAATTCCTCTAGAGAAACTGAGGAATTGCCCCTTGGATGGGCACATACTTTTCTGGGTGGAAAACTGGCTGGATGTCTGGGAGTGGTGGTCACTGGAGTTGAATCCTGTTGGTGGCTGGTCACGAGTGGTGTTCCCCAGGGATCAGTGTTGGGGTCAGCTCTGTTCAACATCTTTATCAACCATCTGGACAAGGGGATCGAGGGCACCCTCAGTCAGTTTGCAGAGGACACCCAGCTGGGTGGGAGTGTTGGTCTGCTGGAGGGTGGGGAGGCTCTGCAGAGGGATCTGGCCAGGCTGGATCCATGGGCCAGGACCAACTGCATGAGGTTCAACCAGGCCAAGTGCCAGGTCCTACCCTTGGGTCACAACAACCCCCGGCAGCTTCAGGCTTGGGGAGGAGTGGGGGGAGAGCTGCTGGGCAGAGAGGGACCTGGGGGGGTTGGTGGACAGCGGTTGAACATGAGTCAGCAGAGTGCCCAGGTGGCCAAGAAGGCCAAGGGCATCCTGGCCTGGATCAGCACCAGTGTGGCCAATAGGAGCAGGGAAGTTCTCTTCCCCCTGCCCTGGGCACTGGTGAGGCCACAGCTCGAGTGCTGGGGTCAGTGTTGGGCCCCTGACTCCAAGAAGGACCTGGAGGTGCTGGAGCGTGTCCAGAGAAGGGAACGGAGCTGGGGAAGGGTCTGGAGCACAAGTGTGCTGAGTTCCCGGCTGAGGGAACTGGGGGTGCTGAGCCTGGAGAGAAGGAGGCTGAGGGGAGACCTTCTGGCTCTGTCCAAGTCCCTTGGAGGAGGGTGCAGAGAGGTGGGGGTGGGTCTGTTCAACCAAGGACCAAGGGACAGGACAAGAGGAAATGGGCTCCAGTTGTGCCCAGGGCAGTTGAGATGGGATGTGAGGAAGAATTTCTTTGCTGAAAGGGCTCTGAGGCATTGGAAGGGGTTGCCCAGGGCAGTGGTGGAGTCCCCATCCCTGGAGGGATTGAAGAGTCGTGCAGTCACAGTGCTGAGGGACATGGGTCAGTCGGGGACTGGGCAGTGTTGGGTTCATGGTTGGACTCCATGAGCTTAACGGGCTTTTCCAGTCCAGGCCATTCGGGGATTCTGTGATTCTATATAAGGTTGGAAATGTTCTGTTTGGTGGATCAATATTTCATTTTTGTACCAGCCCTGGACTGAGTTTTTGTTGGCTGATTAAAGCTGCCATTACCACGTCTCTGTGTGCCTCAACTGCTCTGCTAACAGCTACAGCTTTGGTGCTTCACTGTAGATTGCAGGTCACTGTAAAATCACACTAATTGCTTGAGTAATAAAGCAAATATTCTTAAAGTAAAAGCTGCCAAGGATTTAGCTTTGCTCTCTGTTTGCTTAAGATCTTTCAATTTGAATATGCTTTCTTCTGCTAAAAACAAAGTGTGTTTCCCAGCAGCTGAGGTTACTGAACCCCAGTTGTTCTTTTTATTAGTTTTGTGCATTGCCACCTCTTTTCATAAACCACACGTGGCAGGTAGTCTCCAGCTGATTACTATTATTGAGTATTTGTACATAAAATGGTCCTAAGCTCTGCAGCATTCACATCAGCCTGACTATAGACTTCTGAAAGGCAACATCTTCTCTACTGAATGCCTCAACCACAAGGACAGGAAACAAAGATTGCCATTATGTTAAACCCCAAACCATTTATTCCACAGTCATAGCTTTTAAAGCAGTCAGGTCACTTAAGGTTAGGTGTTACTGTGCCTAAGAAAGATTAACTTCCACTAAATTCAAATCAGCATTAAGCATCACATGTTTTTTTTCATTCAAGATTGATGCATTTTTGCACGGTTTTGCTTTTGTTAGGACTTTCATTAGCCAAACCAATCAAGGTAACCTCTCCCAAACTGAGATATGTGTGAATAGGTTTGTCCTCTTCCTGGTATGAAATATCAGCTGCTGCAGCACTCGTTTTTTAGCTATTCGTTTTTTCCATTACACGTAAAGCAAACACCGATATCTTTGAGTATGTGTACAATTTCTTCCCTCTGTGCTTAAAAAATATTGCTCTTATGAATCCAGGAGTCAGAGATCTGAGCTGCTGCTATATTTCTTCTTTGCATGCCCCAAGTTAGGGAGCACGATGGAAACAAGCAATTTTTAAAATAGCAGTTTAAGATGACATAGACGTGAAGTCATTATAGAGTCATAGAAAGCCGTGAGTTGGAAGGGACCCACCAGGGTCATTGAGTCCAACTCCTGCCCGTGCATGGCCAACTCCTATTGCCCTTATAGGCATGGTGAAGATAAAGCAGTGACAGAAACCTTGAAGCAAACTCATAGCTGAACAGAAATATCTACACCTTACATGCCGAACATGTAAACCTATAAATGACCCATCCTTTAAGAGGTACTCCAGGAGACATCTCCATGACCCCCCCTTTCCCATCCAGTCACTTCTGTGAATGGTAGATTTTGCTCTCTGTGGATGCTGTGACTTCTGGAAGGCTGCAAATATTGCCAGAGCTCCTCCTGCTTCACACCAGCCAGCTGTAGATGCACTGCACCTTTTCCAAACATAGAAAATTCGGTATATCAGAAAATACTCCTGTACAAGAGGGTGGGTCTGTAGCTTGCATTTCTCCTGTTTCATGGCTGATTTTTTACCTGACTTTTATCTGAAGCTTCAACTGTCACTGGTCAGATTTCTATCAACTCTGGTCATCTTCAGTACTTACTTTTTTTCACCAAAGAGATTGGTGCAGGAGGAAATCAGACCAGACATTCTCCACCCAGGACACCCAATACTGCATCGATCAGGGCCCATGCTCAATTTGTTTAAAACAGGAAAATTATTTTTTAGTTGTTGAGCATAATTTTAATTTGTATTGGGAATAATCCTGAATTAATTTTGTCAAAGAAGGGATTAATCTGTTTTAAGTGTTGCAGGAGATGCATTTAACACTGCTCACATGGTGGCTCCTTTAGAGAACTATTTCTTTAATGCTGTACCTGTCAAATATAGTCTGGTGTACATCAAATCTAGTAAGGACAGTGACTAATAATTCTTTTAATTCTTTCTGTTCTGTTATCACTCTGTAAAAGAAGGTGAGTGGAAGAAAGCATATGAAAAATCAACATTTTTCTCTGTGTGTTCTGCTGAAGAGTCCTTGAAATACAGTAACTAAGAACTCAAAACTGTTTTCCATTTTTCAATGAGATTTCACTTTTTATCGGCTATATGCAACTTTATCTATATATATGCAGTGTTCTCCTAAAAAAAAAATCAAAAACCACCACCACCAAAAAACCCCCATTGTAGTCCTTGTATTTCAGCCAACAATCTAGATAAATGCCAAGCAGGCATATCAAAGGAGAAATGTTCTAACACAGCTTGACTACCATTGCAAATGAGTGCAGGTGTACTTCAGAAATCAGGACAAGGAGCTTTCTGCCATCTGTTGCACATGTAAAGACATAGAAAAAAAGAAAGAAAGAAAAAACAAATTTAGATCAGTATATCGAGAACAATAATGTGCACATTGCTGTTCTGCCGGGTAGTTAAAAATATATTGAGGTGAATGCACATTCAGAGGGAGTTTATAAGATACCTGGGGTTCAATTTTGCATACGTTAATTTGCACATATAAATTCGCATGTATTTAAGTTTTTTAAACCATATTTTGAGTGTACACCCGACTTAATTAAGTTGTAAAATTACATCTGCACACAAAAATGGTGCATAAGTACTTTTCACTATGCACCCTTCTGTACATAAAACTACATTAACAAGCAGCTTTGTGCCTGACATGACACAATTCTGACAGTGCAATGTGGTTACTGAAATGGTGATTATGAAGAAGACGTTTTGAATTGTCTGTACAGTATCAGTATTTTATACTCTTGTTTGGGAAGAAATAGGGAATTTAGTCCAATTTAGTCCAAGAGAGTCCAAGTAGTTTGATCCATCCCAGAAACATTCCCAGACTTTTCCCCTGATTCTCAGCCCAGCTGTGGGTATGAATTGGCTGGTCACCCCACTCCCCCAACCCAGATCATCCATCAGTAATCTTGTTTAAAACTCCTCAGGGAGCATCCAGCCCCTCTTTAGGGAGAAGTGGGATTATTGGTATTCAGAGGCTTCAAAAGGAAGAAAAAAAAAAAGGAATGTTATAGGTTGTTAGGGCTCAAAGAATAACTCTTTTCTCTCCAGAAAAGAAAGCCCTCTGACACCTGCTAGCTTGTTTTTGCCTCAGGGCTATAAAGGGAAAAGGACATTTGCTGGTTCATCAGCAGTAATGTTGGTACATGTGTCCCGTACTAATATCTACATACAAAATATATAATACTGCAAACTGCAATCTGTAAAGGGAATATACAACTTCATATTTATAATGCACAAAGTTAAATGATGCTTTATGTCACAAAATAGTCATGAAACACCACAAGGGTGAAGGTCCATTTAAGAGACTATTTATCCCATAACAAGGGATCTTGAGTAGAGGTGATCTAGTGGAAGGTGTCCCTGCTGATGGCAGGGGGGTTGGAACTGGATGAGCTTTAAGGTCCCTTCCAACCCAAAACCATTCCATGATTCCAACTGCCTTTGCACTAATCCTACACTGTCACACGTGCAAGTGCTGTCTTCTGTATCCTCAGTCTCCTATACCCAATTTGATTTTGTTAATCCCTTGCAGTATCAGATTATAATGCATTTACCATTAGATGGGCTGCTTCTTAAAACTGTGAGGATTCTTTTAGCTTCCTTTATGGGAGTTTAAAAGAGACTGCAAATATTGCATAGATGCATGATGTCAGTAAAAAACACAGCTACCAACAACCCCCTTAACCATAACGATGTGTTAGATTTTGATGGCACAGAAAAATAAAATGGGAGCATGTTAGCATAGAAAAAAAAAAAAGGAAAAATCTATAGGAAAAATATCTAACGTCATCTGTTCTTTCAAGCAGATTTTTATCCCATCTGTAGGCATCAAAATTCTGGAAGTGATCACAAAACTTCACAAACTTATATTGTAATTGCAAATTTTTGCAGAGATGCGGTCATTCGGCATGCTTGAAAGTCACCAGTTCACTTACTCATGGGCAGAATTATTCTAACGACTGCCAACTTTGTATCACAGGAACAAAAAACCCAGAGATATGGCGTCATTCAAATCTCACTGAAGTCAAGGGGATTTTTTTTAGTGCTCGGCATGGTCTGCCTGCTAAAGGGGGTGAGTTGCCTTGTCAACGTCTGAGCAATTTCCTGGAACCTGGCAGAACAGTTCTGGAGATGAGCTGTAGGCTGGACTTACTCACACACAAATGCTCACTCATGCCATATAGCCCTGAAAGCAATTTACTGGAATTTGAATGGGACTATTGCCATATCTAGCTCACTAATAGCATGTGATTTTTAAGTAGTATTTCTGCTACAGTAGCCAAAATACTTGGAACTTTACAACGATTTTCCCAGTGAGGACCACAATATTATTAAAGCTTTGTCCCACATAATTAACAGCCAAATAAAGCACATTGATACCACCATTATTTCTAAAAGAATTATGATGAACATATTTACCTTCAGCTCTATTTAAAGACATTTCTCTTTAATAAATGGTTTAATTAATGTATGCCAGGAGTGAAACAGCAAAAATAATTTTATGTCTGAGCTTTCAGAAATAAAGTTCTCTTTCCTGGACCTGCTTGAGGGGTTGTGTTGTCATACCCACTCTGCAGCAGACAATTACTTCTAGGAAATGAGCAAGGCAGAAATGTTGTGTTGAACACTGTATGGACTAACAATTCTATATACTTGCTGGAGTTTATGGCTTTTTGGAGAAAGAGGAGGATTTGGGTCAACAGGGTTGGCAGACCTCTGATGACATCAAAGACATACCTGCAGCTCATCTAAGCACCAAAATTGGTTTCAAACTAATTGGTTTGGGCCAGGGAGCATCCCCCACGGGTGAGCTGCCCAGGTGTTTCAATGAGCTCCAGAGCCCTCCAGCCCGTGGTGAGGAGTGGGCTCATGGTGAGTTCATGGGTGGGGTCCTGTTGAGTGGTGAGCTCATGGTTATGGGTGGGCTCATGGTGAGCATTGTGCTTGTGGTGAGTGGTGGGCTCAACATCTGCTGTCCTGAACTGAGAAAGCTGTTTCACTGCGCATCTGAACATGTCCACAGCTGTATTCTTGGCTATCACCAATGTTGATTTTTTTTTCCCCCAATTTTAATTAGAATTTTTCAATTTTCAGTATTATTCTTTCCAGTAACTTTTAATCCAAATCTGCAAAGAATAATGACAGAATTGCAAATTGAAAACAACAAAAAATTGATGCCTCTACTGGGTTCACATACAGGAGAGTCTGTGCAAGCAGCTGATCGCAGATAAGGGCTTTTTTTCCTGAACACCAACTTCCCTAGTACTTGTTTGTCAGTTTGTCAATCACTTACAGCCTAAAATATGTTCAACAAATTTTTTGGGTGATTAAATTGCAGAATTAAATTATGATTACTGAATTTTTAAAAACTGAAACAAGACATCAATTCATTGGAAGGAGAGCCTAAATGTTTCAAACCTGTCTAGGATATTCTTAGGCATATGCAAAAAATGTTTCTGCCACAAGCTCAGAGTGACTCCAACCCACCAACACGTTCCTGAGAAGGCTGGTTCATGCAATGTTCTCCTCTCACCACAGGGATGTTGTGGAACTTTCAAGCCATGGAGGTGTAGCTGGTCTTCCAGGTAACTGTCAGACGTGGATGAAAGAGATCTGCTCCCCTGGTCCCCTGCTACTCCTACGCAGTTTTTCAGGGGTTATTACTGGGTTGCATAGTGATTAATTTGGCTACAAAAAGGCAAAGCCAGGAGCTGTTGTTTCAAAGAGGGGCTCTAAACCATGGCAAAAGGTTTGCATGGACTGAGGCAAAGAGGATGGCATGTGGGCACCCAAACCACTGTTAGAGGAAAAGATACTTTCTTCGTGTCATGTGAACTGACAGAACCACAGAGAAATTGTGGGATTGGACTGGATGATCTCCTGAGGTCCCTTCCAACCCCACCATCCTGTGATTCTGTGATTATTATGAAACCCTTCTGATGGGTGCATGGGTGAAGAGTTGTCACCAGTATCATGTTTTGGAGGGTGGGCAATGGGTCTGGAGCTCTGCACATCCATATCCCCAGGTAAAACCTCTTCTACATCTGCTTGGCTGGGGTAAAGCTGTTTTTTACATCTGAGAAGTAAGCTGGTGATACCTGACCCCTCTAAGGGAAAAGCATGTAGAGATTTAAGCACAAATGCTGGAATTGGGTGAGCTGGAGCCCCCTTTCTCCTCCCTCTCCTCCTACCAGCTGTCCTGTACCCCCAAAGCCATCATTGGCACATTTGGCAGAGAAATTGGCTCATTTCCAGAAAAAAATGACATTGAAATCCTCCATGCACCTAGAGGCAACATCAACAGAAACAGAATAAATAATAGAAAAATTTGTTTGACAAGTAAAGACACTGTGAAAGAAATCAAGTGAATAATCTGTTTTGAAAGCTGGATGTTGGTAAAATAGGTTATTGCCAGAGCAAGTTCCCATCACGCACACATGCTTAATAGTAATCTACCCTCTTGTATCGCTTACTTGTTTTTGCATGACACCAGATTTTTTTCCAGAAATTCTGTTTTCCAGAAATTCTCCCTTTTCCAGAAATGTGTTCTTCATTTACTGTTACACAACCAGAATGTTGCAGCTGAGAAAGATCTCTTTAAGAATGTCTGTTCTTCAGACAAGAAAATATTTTCTGTGATGTGAAATAAATGTATCATTTAATGCTAGGATTTATTTATTTACAATCACTATTCCTAAGAAAACTACAAGCCCCTTGGTGGTATGGATTCAGTGTGAGGTGGTTCTCAGTTGTCAATAAATGTGTCCAAGGGAAGCCAAGGGGCCACCCCTAGATGATGAGTGCAGAGTTGTGTTTATTAATTTGGGCTGTCTTCATTACCAAGCATGTTCTCACCAGGATGTGGGACTGGATCAATCTCTTCCTGTTTGGGGACTGCTGAACCAGTGCTAGTGTGCAAATTTGCATATTTAAGTCACTAAATGCTGTCTGTTCTCTCCATACTGTTTTTTAACTCTCTTTGCCTCACCAAATTCTACGCATCGCTTAGAAATACCCACAGATTTTTACAGCTTCACAAATAAAAAAATTGAAACCACCTTTCTCTAACTTTGCCTAATTGAAGTGTAAATTATCTTACACATGTGAGGACATTTTTCAGGATCTCTGAAAAATGCAGATGTAGGTGAGCATACCCAGGTCAGCTCCAGTGTTGTCAGCATAGGAAATAGGAGCAATGAAAGCAGTGGAGGAATATCTGGCTTGCATGTCCCATACAGATGTGTTGCTTGTTGCTTCATGCTGATGGCAATGCTCTTCTCTATTTCACTGCCGGAATTTAATCACCATTTGCCATGCTAACAGCTTCAGGTAATAGTGTAGATAAGGCTATTTCCTATGACACTTACCAAAGCGCTCTCATTAAAACTTAATGGTAATCTAGGAAAGCATTCCAAAGCTGGACCACCTTTGCATTTGTTGAAGCCTTCTTTGTGTTTAAGTTGTAAATCTTGGGTTTCGGTAGACATAAAGACACAGGACGTGTCCTTTCACTCAAGAAGAAACAAAAAGCAAATCTTTCTGTTTCTGTCTAAAATACCAGCAGAGAAAACACACGGTTATTTTGGCAAGGTTAATTTAAGTACCTAGCTAAGTGAAAAAAAAAAAAAGAGTATATTGCTGCTTTCCCATCTGCATCACTATGTCTATTAATTCATGCTATATATACATTTTAGCCTCTGAGAATTTTACTTGATTTTCCTAAAAAAATCAAGTAAAGGGGAGGTCGGACCTGGAACGTCCCTTCAGTCTCTGTCCCTGTCACAGGCTGGGGACACAGAAGACCATGTCACACCAAAGATGGTGACTTGCACTCATCAGGTTGGCTTCACCAGATTTTTACTGTCATATTTTCTCAAAATGTCAAGAAATCTTGGCACCAGTCTTAACCTTTTCCTACTGTGAGCACAGTTTGCTGTTCTAATGCTTACCAAACAAAACCAGAGCTGTCATAGCAACCAAATTATTTCACTTGGCCCAATAAAAATTATCCATTTGTTCTGTTTACATGAAAGCTACATCTAGCTACCCTGTCAGCCTACTAAAAAATGTCCCACCTTGATGAGCAGAGGTACATCTTCTGATGCGTGTGGAGCAATCGCTATCTTGGAGACAGATTAAAGGATGGCAGAAGTAGGCAGAGGGTGAGATAAAGACAATTGGAATGACATTTCCAGGCTGATAAGTGGGCTTTTAACCTCTCTGCATCTCCTTTAAAACAGCACAGAAGGTTTAGATGATAGTGGACCAGTCTCCTGGCTCCCTAAATGGCCAATGGAGTTAAAGAGAATCTGGAAAATGCATGGTGTTGTCCCTGTTTCTTTCCCAGACAGAGATACCTTGTTTGCTCTGCGGCCTTCTCTTCTGGATGTTGGCAAGTCATTAACTCCAGAGGATGAGTGATACACAGAAATCAATGTATTGACCACTTCCTCAAGTCATATAAGCTATAAGTGATTCAGATCCTCACTGAGGATTTTTCCAGATCTTTCATGTGAGAACCTTCAAGTGCTTTATCAAAATGAAATAACACAGTCCTGTAGTATCAAACCTATTTAAAGATCAGCATATTTAATCACAGAAGGATTAATACATCAGGGAAAAATCATATTAAGCTGTTCAAGGGCGGTGCTAACCCCACTAAATCTCAGTTTTCAGTTCAGCACTTCAAACCATGCGGATGTTCAGCTTTTCAGTGGAGGGTGAAAAACTTGTTGTGCTGTTGATTGCCTGGGGCAACCCCTACAGTTATGAAGCAAATATCCTCCTTTAAGTGGGCAGCCCAGGGTTTCTGTCAGCAGCTATACACTTTACAATAAAGATGGTATAAAATGTTCGATTACAGCTTCCTACAGGATCCCCTCATTGTTCCTGAGCAACTTAACCATGATGAGTCAGTTGTTATTGCCCCATTTAGGCCACAAATTGTTAATCTTTCCGAGGCTGATTGTAGAGACAATCACTATAACCTTCAATGGAAACCAGGACGTAGTGCATCCTACTGACCAAGAACTGGCATCAAGTTGTGTTTCTTTTTCTTGTAATCTTATTTTATGTGGCAATTTTTGTCATCCTGGAGAAGTACATAAGGAGTCTTGTGTTTCTTGTCTCTCCTGGTAGACTTTATCTGTGGGATCTTAACTTACCACTTCCAGAAGAGAAGAATACTTTTTAGAAAAGCTGCATTAGTAAAACTTCACCTCAAGTTGGACAGGTGGTGCTCACAGCAAGACATCATGTTGCAGACCCCAGATGCTGTATCTTTGGATAACTTCACACCATCTACAAGAAAGGGTTGGTTAGAGACACTTGTCAAGCCTCTGTAACCCCAGGTCTGTGTGTCCATGACTTTCTGTGAGGAGGAGATGACACCTGCCTGCTCCCAAAGTGAGATCTGTTGCTCAACCATCTGAGAAAAAATAACATACCTCCTCACAGAGGCTCAGTGAAGTGAATGGGGATGTTGGCAGCATCCAGCTGAGCACTGAAGCTCCCAGACTAGTCCAGAGAACCAGTGTGGTGGTCCTGCATGTCCTTCACATTGATGCTGAGTCCTTGATGTGGGTTTCTGAAGCACTGTCTCAACTATGCCCAACTGTCTACTTGATTTGAGTTATTCTGAGCCAGTGTAGAGATCCTACAGAGAACAAAGAGAGGAATAGCTCTGAGTATCTCCTGCTACAAGGTACCCCTCGCTAAACAAACCCCAAGACACAGATACTATAAAAATATAGGGTGATCAGATGATGAACAGAGATGTGTGACCGTTGCCTCAGCCATCTCCATGCAGTGTCTGAATTTGGAAGCTAGACTCTTGCCAACCACAAACTCTCTGTAAAGGGATCCAAAGCAGTTGGGTTGGAAGGCTGCCTTTCCCTGCTCAGCAGCTGACATCTCAAACAGAAGCTAAGTGTCTAAAGCTAGGACATGTAGATGCCACACCTGCCCCAGTGTTCACATCACTCCTATCTTTACTGAGCATGAGTTATTTTTAACAGCATTAGTCCATGTGACTCCTTCTAACCTGGTTAAACACTGCCCCATTTCTGAAGAAGATGGGCATCAATGGCTTTGGACAACATGATGGACCTGGAACTCCCCAGGACTGGCTTCCATATGCCACGTTCATACAGGATTTGCAGAAGTGCAGGTGGAAGATGCTGCAAGGCAGGAAGTGATTTCTGCCTTTGTCCGTCCTCTTCTCTCTGAGCTGTGAGTCAGACACTGAGATGAGAGGCTTTGCTGTTCCAGCCAGACCACCCCCATCACCGCCCACCCTGCACATCTGTCCAGCTCATTCCGTTGGTTGCAGCCCTGACACAGAACCCAGGTGAGCCTGCCTTGACTCATCTGCTCCTGCATCCAGCCAGTGAATCAGACAGTGATCCCCTTCACCTACGTTTGTCTCTCAATTGCATCACTTGAAAAATGAAGAAGGAATCTTGGCTTGTGTTTATACGAATGACAGAGAGTAAAGAAATATCCCCTTTTAACCAACATACCTCAAATTTTTCTTTAGACATATTTCAAAGTGCCTGAAATACGATTATACTGTGGTTAAGCAAGGCATTTATATAGGACATGCAATTTTGTTTGTAAATAGGTATATTTGTGCAGGAAGATAGGAGGGGCACTAATTAGTAAAGTCGAGAAGCAGTTTATTTTTAACTAGTCTTTTGTTTGCATGATCTTCTGCCTAGGGGACAGAAAATACCTCCCTCCTGTGATAAAGATATTCTCATCCCTGAGGAAGTCTTCTGCCTGCAGTATGTCCCACTGACTGCGCACCACGTTTAGGCAAAAATGTATTACATTACTTGCATGACATATAAAATAACTGTCAGTGAGTGATGGGCAAACTGCATGTACAGCAAAATACCTGCGTGATGTACTGTGTTTCACCAACAGCTTTTGAATATTCCTTTGTGGAATGATGGAGTGTGCGCGATATTGCTGCATGTACCTTATATAAATCCGAGACAAAGCATTACTGATAAGGTGATATAAATCTACTGAAGCTATACTTGAAAGTAAACTGCTGACACCTTCGTCAGTCTAGAGGATCTTCTCAACCTTAGTTCACTGCAAAATTGTTTTGTCTTCCTAAACCCAAGATCTGCTGTAACATCCTTTGGAAATTCATTATTTTTTTTGCAGGGGTAAGTATGAATGGAGAGAAAAGAAATCTGATTTTAATTCTCTGCCAGGGTTTCCCAGGATTGCCTGTCCTCTCTGGATTTGCTTTTTGCATAGTGCTGTTCCAGGAAAACACACATATAAAGACACTGACCAAGCTATCAGCTAAGGTAAGCCATCACCATTCCTCAGAGGCTGGGGGGTTAAGACCACCTGCACTAATTGAGGCTCTGCTCCATCTGAAGTGTTATCACTCCCTCTGTCCCCAGGAAAAAACTGCTTGCTATGAAAATGTCACTGTTTTATGGACAGCAGAAACTGCTGCTTTTCATGTCAGCAGTGGTGGCTTCCCATCATTCTGAACATGTTTCACTATTGCCTTTTTTGTGTAGCCTGTATTAATTTCTAAGAGTATAAGTTAGCCTTACTACTAAGTATCTTTCTGTAAGTAGGAAGAATCATGGGTTATTTACAGAATATTAGTGAAGTCTGAAGTTATGCATGACTGTGCTGAAAACATTACATTGGAACGTTTCCAGGTGCAAGGTCGCTCTTTTGAGACTTAGGCACTGGAGTCTAATTAAATAACTGTACCTCAGGGTACTAAATTAAAAAAACAACAACAAAAAAACCTCTCAAAAACCAAACAAACAAAAAACCACCAACAAAATACAACATCTGAAGCAGGCATGGAGCAGAGGTTAGGATCTTGGTAGTCTGCCATCACTGCAGGACTAAGGCTATGGTAGTGGTCGTGTGACTATAAAAGGTATTAGCGGATCCTTCCCTCCCATGAAGAACATGATATTAGCCCACAAAGGTAAGGGGTGTTCCAACACATTTACTTCCTTGCCATTAATAAAAAATGATTTTACAATGCGCCTTTCACTGAGAATCCCCTAAAAGATGGAGAAAGTGGAAGAAAAAACCTTGAGAAAGGGAAGAAGTTAAAAATATTTACAATAGAATATCTTGGAAGGGCCACAAGCACTTGATTTTTTTTTTTTTTTGCTTTTGTTTTGTGGTTTGCATTTAAGAAGGAGATTAACAAAGGTCTTGTTGAGAAGTACAAGTTGAAGAGGACTTGTACATCCTGATAAATATGCTGCAAAACTCTGATAATCACCACCACTGGCAGCTCCTGTGCCCTGTAGAACTCCACACTCCCCAGCCCAGGGAAGTTGCTGGGTGCTCCCTACTCCCAGCTGAGCTGCTGCATTCTCTGTATTCCCTCTTGCAGGCACAAAAACTCTGCACTGTGCTGCCTGTGATACGCCCCTGGGGAATGTCTGGAGCTCTACATTTGGCAAATTACTGCATATTCACAAAAAAACCCCAGTGCTCTGCCTAAATTGAGAAGGTGATACCCACACACATCGATCTTTATATGAGTACATACCTTCCGTATTTATTCTATCATATCTGCCACAAAAGTGTTATTACAATGAGTTAATATTGTGTTAATGATATTAATTTGTTCTCTTCAGATGATGCTATGCTTTCTTTAGTGATTACTGCTGCGGGTTTTGTGCTGGCAAAGATTCACAAGGGCTCTTGGTCACTGTTGTCTGCAAACATCTGCCACCAACAATGTTTTGCTCCAGTTTAGTCCAGTCCCTCACAATTAAACCCTTGTCTTCCTGGATCAGAACCCCTGGAGTCTTCATCCCCCACCCTCTCTCCTCTGCAGCAGAGTCTGGATTGGAGAGGAGGTTTAATTCAATTTCTCCTGCCTTCTGTCTCCTCTGCACACAGACTCACAGACCTTCACAAGCAGCAAAGACTGCTCGTTCCCAAAGGTTATAAACTGTGGATCTGGAATATAACGTGGTGCTAACGCAGAGTCAGAGCAAGGAGTTATTTTCCAAATGACGTGTCTCTTGCATCAAGCAATCGTGAATAATTATGAATTGCACTCATTTTTCGGTTTTAGAGTAGGATGGATATGCATAGTACTGGAACTGTTTGAGTTCAAAATATGTACACTTAATCCCATTTGCCTCCTTGCAGTTCTCCATATCATAAATTTAAGAGACAGACTTCATTTCGTGCTTGTAAGAATGATCTTGAGAACTTAAAATGAGGAGCAGCAAAGCCAATAAAAGACAAGTCAAAACCAGCCCCCAAAACGGAGCACTGGAGCAGTTTGTGTTTCATGCAGTCTTTAATTGTAATCTGAAATCAGTCTAAGAGAAAAAATTATGTTCTTTCAGAAGAATTTTGGCATCTTTCCAAAGGGCTTCAAATTCTGGCGTGATGCTTATTGAGTTTGTTTAAGGTAGGTCAAGGAGAGCTTTTGTGTTTCAGAAATAATGCAAAATTTAATTCAGTTAGTTTTTTAAACATGAGCTTTCTCAACACTTACAGAGACCTTTTGACCTTTATTGAAATGGAATGACAAAGCATCTCAGCTTCTCTGATTCCTGTTTCCCTGTTCTCCTGTAGTGAGGGTGAAACACATCTGACTAAGTGACAGCAGAGCTTGGTTTGGTCCTACAGTAGGATCTTCTCTCCAGCTCCTTTAGCACATCTCATTTGGATTGCATTTAGAGGACTTTAGATTCAGCCTGTGACAAATGGAAGGATACAGGGAGAGCAATTCCCAGTATGTGAACTGAAGGATTTAATATTCTTTAAATGTCTGTGTCAGGTGGCAAAATTGTATTTTCTTCCTATGAAAAGTCTTTGCTGAATTCAGAAGGAAATGTTCTTGCAATGCCAGTTTTCTGTGTATACGACAGTTTAGTGATAACAGAAAAATGAAAGGCTGCCAGTACCAAATTGTCTGAAACCAAACAGATGTAAAACTTCAGGGGTCTGAACTGATTTGCTAGACTCTTACATTTATCACAGGCCAAGGATAGGGTGAAGCAACAAGATTTCATCACTGTAAGCATGACATATGTTTTTGTCTGAGGATCTCTTCTTCTCACCTTCACACTTGACATCCAAGCATGCACAGATGGTTCACTTGGAGGCAGACAACAGGCTGCTGCAAATAGAAAGTCAGTCCCTGCTCTAATACAGCCTGGCAAATATTTTCACTGAAATAATAGTCAAAATTAAAGCCATGCTTATTTAAAACATAGTTTAGTATCAAAAGGAGGCAGATAGATGTTAAGGTATCACAAATTAAAGGATCTTTCTGCTTTAACTGCTTTTGCCCTTGCTTACAAGCAACCTGAAGAACAGTAAAAAAAAATCTAAAAAAGGATATAAGGTACTATTTGTAAGGTTGTTATTTCTCTTTGAACACTGGGTGCATAGCTATATTTATCATGAAGGACTCATGCATTCACACTAGCACAGTCACCCACCACCTAGACAGGGAACAGACGCAATACAGCATGACCAGCTCCACACCACAGAGCCTTCATGGTGTTTGCAAAAGTCACCTTCGCCTGGAAGTTAAGTGCTCCCATTTTTTCCTCACTGCACGTTGTGAAAAGGAGGTTCCTGGAGAAAAGGAGGCTGAGGGGAGACCTTCTGGCTCTGTCCAAGTCCCTGCAAGGAGGGTGGAGAGAGGTGGGGATGGGTCTGTTCAACCAAGGACCAAGGGACAGGACAAGAGGAAATGGCCTCAAGCTGTGCCCAGGGCAGTTGAGATGGGATGTGAGGAAGAATTTCTTTGCTGAAAGGGTTCTGAGGCATTGGAAGGGGTTGCCCAGGGCAGTGGTGGAGTCCCCATCCCTGGAGGGATTGAAGAGTGGTGTAGACACAGTGCTGAGGGACATGGGTCAGTCGGGGACTGGTCAGTGTTGGGTTCATGGTTGGATTTGATGATCTCAGAGATCTTTTCCAGCCAATTCTATGATTCTATCCCAAAACCCTTCACCTGAGATGGCAGATCTTGCTTCCCTCCCCAGTAAACACCACCTTAGACCTCCCACATCCATAAACCCTCTGGTCCTCTCCAAGGTCATTACACAGCATCCTGGCTGCAACACGTCCCAGAGCCACACTGGGCAGATGATCGGGAGCTGCTTCTGCTTCCCAACCCAAAGACATTCCTGCACCACCGTCTCTACTTGTCCCTTCAGCTCACACTGAACTTCTGCTCTCCTGGTGTATAACCCTGTGTAATTACACAAAGTGAGACTTTTCCCAGGCAAAAGATCTAAACTGTCCTGGCCTCTCCTCCTGCTAAAGTGTCCTGGTCAGCTATCTAATAAATATGTCATTAATTTCCATTAAAATACAGTGTCTGCAGCATACACTTTGAGAATTCATGGGGGAAAAAACCCCACAGTGCATGTAATAATGCAATAGGGTTGCAGAAAAAAGGATGAAGTGATGTCTCCTCACTGTTTCATTCTGAAACAAACAGCAAAAAATTTTCTCTGTGGACTGGTGGTAACACAATGCCCTGTCTCTTTTTATGGCTGGAAATCTGCTGATCTTTTCCCTTTTTACAATGAAAACTCTGCAGAGGTGCCACCTACTCAGCAGGGTCAGAGGTCCAGCTCAGATAAATCTACCAACTCAGATGCTTATCAATAATGTGTCCAAATTTAGCAACACCACTTAGATTAAAAAAAACCAAACAAACAAAAAACCCCCCCCCAAAACAGGAGGAACTCTTGTGAAAACAAGTTCTTCAACAGATTTCCAGCAGATGCCACTTCCAGACAAGTCAGGATGCCTGTGAAATAAAGTGCATTTTAACAATGAAGTGACAGTTCAAAACTACTGGGTTTTGTCACAGTGCTACTCACTCACCATGCATGGAGCTGGGCAGAACCTGCCCTGCCCTGGTGTCTTCTAACGTGTTGGCTGAGGAACATGAGGAAGATGGTGCTGGAGATGTGCAGGGTTGGACTCCTGGGACAGCCTCATTGTGGGGCACTGGCTGTGGGGTGCACAGCCCTGTGCTGTGCTGCATCGAGCTGCTCGTGCCCATTGCAGGATCCTTGGGGTGCAGTCTGGGGAACTCCCCCCAGAAAAATCTCTTCAGTCATTATTGCCAGCCTCATGAGCACAATACAGGTGTTATCTTGAATTCTCTGAAAACAAAGAGTCTGAGAAAGATAGCAAAAAATAAAGCCCAGGACAACAGCGATGTCTACAAACAGGGATCCCCTGGAGACCTGGTCTCCAATGGGATCAGGGTACCCTCGGGTGTCTGTCCAGGTTTTGCTAAGAAACAGTTAATTTTCTTCTTAGTAGCTAGAAAGCACTGCATTTTGGTTTCAGTGTGGGATTTGTTATGAGAAGAATGTTGATAACATTCTGATGGTTTTAGCTGCTGCTGAAAGTCCAAGGTCTTTGTGTTTTGCTGGTCTGCAAGTGCAAAGGACTGGGAGGGGGAAGCACAGTAATTAGCAAACCCCAAATTGGCATTTGGATATGTCAATGAGATATTCCATATCATATCCTGTCATGGTCAGTATATTAACCGGGGTTGACTGGAAAGCTGGGGATTGTCTCAGGGAGCACTCAGGCTCTCTCTTCTAGGATTGTGATTTTGTGTTCAGAGTTCTTTTTTGCTCCTCCAGGATCGCTACTGGTGGGTGGTGAGCAACTGTACTGGGCATCACTCATTTAGATACATTATTATTATCATTATAATTATTATTATAATTACTATTTTAATTTTATTTTACTCTAATTATTAAATTGTTCTTATCTCAACCTACAAGACTCCTCACCTTTACTCCTCCAATTTTCTGATTCCCTGGGTGGGGAAAAAAAGCAGGAGGTTCAAGTGGCTGTGTGGTGTTTGGCTGCCAGCCAAGTTAAACCACAACAATGTCCGCACCACTGTCAAAACAGGGAAACACTTGAAAGCAAAACCAAAACCTACATGCTATTTTCCCAAACACCTGCTTACAGACCTGCTCCTTTCAGAGAGTGCTGAAAGACAAGGCACAGAGGTTCCTCTTCTGCAGGAACATGAGCTGGTGTGGGTGTCATCAGCTGGGCAGCATGTGTAGGGGTGCTGCACTTACTCCACTTTTTCCATGGACCACAACATGGGTGACTGCACCTCTACAAAATTTCTGTCATCTGGTTGCAGCAGATTTCAGCCTTTAGAAATATTGATAATTATAAACAAATACTCAGAAGTAGGCAGTGGAGAGAAAAAACACCAAATTCCCCTCTTTGCCACTGGAAACAAACCACATCATCTTTCTGAAGCAGAGGTAGAAGCTGACCCAGGAACCTCTGCAGGAGCTTTCTCACCTTCTCTGGTGACCTCAATAAGAGTTGGATGGGGCTAAAAGAAAACCAGAAAAATATCTCGTATTTAAACTCTTCAAGAAAGAAGGCAGAAACATCCTTCAGCTCATCTATCTTCTCATGGGATATTTCTCAGCTTTATTATGTGACACAGTGAAATAAGAGCTTAATGGAAGTTTTTGCCTGGTTTTCAAGCAAACCTGAGATTTCTATCTGAGAATTATGCATTTTCCTGCCCCTCAGGTCCTACTGACAACCCAGCCCCAGGTCAGTCCCACACCAATTTACGAGCAGCCATCATCTCCTGTCTTACAAACCCCACCACCCAGCTTCTTGCATCTTCTGCAAAGCAGCTGACATGACCTCATGCTCTGAGGTGAGAGGCTAAATTAAACACATCATTGTTTTATCCATCCTGGCTGTTCCTCTGATTCTCTGCAGACCATTTGTAGACATGTCCAACAAAATTCCATCCACAGTTTGTTGTAAGTGTCCAGCCACGCCAGGCAGTTCATTAACCAGCAGCACCAGCTCCACCACCACTACTCCAGTCCCCAGGGGTATTTCAGCAACCTCCCTGGTGCTCCAGCTGACAAACTACGTGGTGGCTATTACCAGTACAACAAATGCCTGGAGCAGTGCTTAATATACCCTTATTAGAGTTCAGCTTCAGCATCAGCTGCTGCCATGTGTCATTGGAAAGGCAAGAAAGAAAATACCAACAGACATATGTGCAGAGGAGATAAAATGAGAGAGTGGGCTTGGGCAAGGGGAACTATATAATACACATATATATGTGTGTGTGCATTTGCTGTTCTCTAAACTGAAAGAGGGAGGAGGATGAGGAGGAAGAGGAGATGACCTGTAGTTCCTTGGCAGAAGAACAAGACCCTAAAATGCTGACACACATTTACTGAAGCCCTGACCCAGAGACAACACCCTTCATCACCTCTCCCTGCCCCGTGGTTATTTTCCATTTTATCAGGCCTGGGATGATGATGAGACAAGACTGTCACACTGTGCAAGATGTCTTTTGACAAGCACAGAAATGGCTCCTTCATGCTCTTGTTAAATTTGACTGCAGCCCTCGTTCTTCTGCTACCAGCCTGTGCAGACACACAGGAGAAGATGATGGAAGGAATTGGAAAGTGAACATGAGGATTTTTATTTTAAGCATGGTAACACTTCCAGGACATCAGTCTGCATTAGCAGGCTATTCAGTCGTCCATCTCAGCTTAAAAAACTGGTGCTGTAGACAAGTTATTGTGCCAGACAAGCTACTAACACAGACACGATTACAAAAAAACAGGTAATGAGGTTAATTAAAAAATATTTCGAGCAGAATACTCACCCAAGAAAAGTAGCAGCAGTTGGTGGCATCTGCCCTCTCTGGGAAGACCCATTGCCTGTGTTCATAGTACTGGGTAAAAAGTGCTTGCAAGTTTTTGGGTCCAACTGCAGCCCTTGCCAGACTCCAAGTCAATAATCATGCAAGATTTAGATCACTCTTTAAACCCTGGTTTAAGCTCTCTGAGAATGGAAGAAATGGCTTTATTCAAGGGCCACAGATCACTATTTGACAGCAACAGCAAGAAATGCAACAGTCAGCATAACCGTAGTGATAAATAAACAAAGGACAAAGCAGACTGGAGGGTTATTTCTAAGTAGTTTGCTCTTGCCAGGTGACTGCTAGCACACAACTCAGCCCATCTTCTTTAGCTTTATGTTTTATCTGTTGATTTTCCCCAATTTAATGAGAACATTCTGTCTTGGTGAGCATTGCTGCTGCTTACAGATGTACCACCAGCTAGTGATCCTTGCTCTCCTGATGGCTGTTTTGCACAGAACACGAAGAAAAATAACCAAGGAAAGCCCAGAAATAAACACGAGGGCACAAGGATGCATTTCTTCCAGTGCTGGTTTAGATGTGAGTCAGTGACACTTCCCAAAGAGCCATCAGAGTAGTGGTACCTCTCCATCAGCTCAGATGTAGTGCTGCTATTGCAACAGCCACTACCTGCCTGTTCCTCTCACCTCCTCAGTGGTGGCTTCACAGGAGGGAGATGAAGGTCAGCGCTACGTGGTCAAACGTGCTCACCCCAGGCTGGAGGTGGTTCTCCAGAAGCAGCCAGACACATGGCACCTGGATCCTTGCAGGTTTCCTCACCCCAGGCACCCCGAGGGAGACAGATGTGCTGTGCAAGCTCCACACTTTCCAGCCTGCTTTCCAGCATCGCTGGTGCTCCCACACCCAGAACGACCAGGATGACCAGCAGATGTTTTGTGCTTGCACATTTGCACCTTGTGCCTCGCTCCTTCTGAGCGGCTGTGAAACCGCGGTGCTCTCTGATTGCCCTCAGTGTCATTTCCAGCTCACCACCATTCCACAGTTGTCAAGCAGACCATGAAGTGTGACACCAATAAGTTTTAATTTTTTTTTTTTTCCCTTTAATTTTTTTTTTTTTTTTTCCCTTTATGCTTCAATGACCAATCTTGCAACAGTGGCAGCCGTATGCAAATATCAGCTTGCCAGAAACAAGTGAGAAATGATGATCCGAGGGCTGGAGCACCTCTCTTACAGAGAAAGGTTGAGGGAGCTGGGCTTGTTCAGCTTGGAGAAGAGAAGGCTCTGGAGAGACCCCATCACAGCCCTCCAGTACCTGAAGGGAGCTTAGAAACAAGAGGGAGAGTGACTTTTTACACAAGAAGATAGTGACAGGACAAGGGGAAATGGCTTTAAACTGAGAGAAAGGAGATTTAGGTCAGATATTGGGAGGAAATTTTTCACCCAGAGGGTGGTGAGACCCTGGCCCAGGTTGCCCAGAGAAGCTGTGGCTGCTCCTCCCTGGAAGTGTTCTCAGCCAGGCTGGATGAGGCTTTGAGCAACCTGGTCTAGTGGAAGGTGTCCCTGCTGCTGGCAGGGGGGTTGGGACTGGATGAGCTTTAAGGTCCTTTCCAAGACCACTCTGTGATTCTATGAACCTTGATGTTTTTTGTTCTTCTATGTGTGAAGATAAAACCCCATTGGTGAGGATTCCAAAGAGATTTTCTTTGGCTAGCTATGTTTTTAGGCCAAATCTTCCCTGATTCCTGTTCTTTACACATTTGTGATGTTTTACAGCATTTGGGGCAGGCAATCTCCTGGCTCTGCATCCGAGGGCACGGTGACTTCCCACCCTGCCCAAAGCTGTGTGATCTTCAACCCAAACAGCAGTATTTTGCATTGGCAATGCCTCCTAGCAAGCACCCTAAAACAGGTACTTCTAGAAAACTCTGCTATGCTACACAGAGGTGATTGACTGCACTTGTATCTCTCTGTATAAAGTTACCAAAGATTTTGTTTTATTATTTGCTAGACAGAGAAAACTACTAGCGCCCTACAAGACAGAAGTGGGGCTATTTCAGCAGCTTCAGGCTTTATTTGAATCACTATTAATAGCCCCAAAATTGGTTAAGATTTAGATGGCAGCTATATTTTTACATATACTAACTATAGAACCTGTCTTTGAAACGATGATTGCTGCTGTCTCCTTGCAAGTCTTCAGGCTTGCATCCTGGTTTTGTTAGGATAGGGTTAATTTAACCGTATCCTAGCAAAACCAGGACACCTTATAAGTAAGATATTTTAAAGTAAACTAAAAAAAAAAAAGTAAAATAATTATGTTGAGGAAAAGAGCCAAATCAGCCAACCTTTGGGACAACTTCAAGAACTGCAAGGAACTGCTGGAAAACACCTACTTCTGAGGACAAGCCAAGGAGCAAAAACAGTGAGGTTCAGAAAAGCCATCACTGATGTCAGGGAGGCCACCTCTTCCCCTGGCCCCATGCTCCTTCTCTTCAGAGCATCCACGAGCGCATCCCCAGTGCAGTGACAGACACATCCCTCTACTGGGAGTTTGCTGGGTGGGAGGTAGAGGTGACCTGTCCTCCACCTTCTCCAGAACCTCTGGAGCACCCAGGACAGGCAGTTACTGTGCAGGGCAAGACATCATTTTTGGACTCAAGATTCATGTTGTGAGCACAAAAGCAGGACCCAGCTCCTTGCACTGCAGCTTTCTGGAGGACACATTTACCCATCACAATGCTTTAAATCAGAGGCAGCGTTCCACAAGAAGTCAGGAATAAGGGCTTTCCTATTGAAAATTCAGCGAAAGAACAAGATTTGGACACACACAGATCCCCTCTGGCAGCAGGCAAAAAATTTTTAAATGAGGGAAATGTCAAGAGCCATGAAGTAACACATTCTCTTTAAAAAAAGTGGCAAAATGCCACAAACTTTGGACTATTCTCAGTAATGTTTTTCAGAGTCTATGCCCATATTATAAGCAGGATAAAATTTAAAGAAATACCAGAGAAAGTGCTGGTACTTGTTGACTGTTTTTACTAAATTTGGAAGGTCAGCAGAGTAAGGGTTTTGACCTGGGGGACATTTCTTTGCTGAAGCCATTTGTTGTCCTGAGCAAGGAGCGACTGAGGTGATACACATGTCATAATTAAGTTCAGATTAATTATTTCAAAAGCTGTATTGTTTGAAGGGTAGGTATTCACAGCAAGTGAGATTTCTGCAGAGCCTAATTTACTTTTTTTAATTATTTTTTTTTTTTTCATGCTTGTTTATTCTGCTGTGCGGAAGTCAGCCCAAAGGGGAGTTTTACTTTGGTGGCACTAAACCACACAATCTGCCAGTTTGGGCTTTGGCAAGTGTTCATGGACAGTTGCAAAATATTAAAACACACACTGTCCTCGCTGCCACATTGTCTGTCTCTGTGCACTTTCCATCTTAATGGCATTTTTATAGGGATTGTTTAATTTATTTTTTTTTTAAGAGTCTGGAGATTAAAAGTGTCAGGGAGCAATAGGGGATAAACACATGACACAGGAATTTTAGAGAAAAAATGCACAGCGTGGCACACAGTTACTGAGGAGCTGAGCTACATTTTTTGGAGCAAACCCTAAGCCAACAGATGAATTTCTGGAAGGTGACAACGAATAAACATACCTCTCAGTTCTTAATGCTCAGGCTCAGCTAGAGGAAACTGAAGGACAGGAAAGTGCATTTGAGGGCACCCAGCAAGAACCTGCCATCCTTGTGCTGCATTCACATTTTCAGAAAAAAAACCCCAGTAAATATTGCATTTCTCCCCTCTCCCGGGTGCAGAGGAACTGAGAAAAATATAGTTATTTCTTTTTTTATTTTATTTTTTAGCCACAGGAAGGTGTAAAAGAAGTGTCTCTCATGGTAGCTAGTAGAGTAGCTCCGTGTAAGATGGACCATCTTTGATGGACAGCAACGTGACTGTGCTGATGGGAACCCAACAGAGAGAAATTAAAGGAATTAATGTGACGATCAAACCCTCCTCTTTGCCTTGTGCCTGGGGTGTAGGTGCAGCTGGTTCTTCTAAGGGGTATTTGTGAAGGAGAACACTGGAGGTTGTAAGTAGTGTTTTGAGATAAGAAGAACATGTCATCACCAAGTGAGCTCTATGGTGGATGGTGGTCCAGGAGAAAATGAAGCAGAGTAAGGAAAAAACTAATTAAGCATCAGTAGGAGAGGCTGGTGCCATAAAAGCTGTCCAAATAATTGCACTATTATTTCTGAAATGCATACAGCAGAAAAGGGTCAAAACTGTGTATAAAGAGCTAATACCTTATAGAGAATTCCCTGTCCTTCCTCCAAAACTGTTTAACCATTTTTTATTAATTCTGTCTTATCTTTTTCTTCTTTTTTATTCCTTCTTGAACTTTTTATTTCTTTTTGAGGCACAGATGTACTGCAACAGAATCCACTAATTTCACAGAAACAGAGAACATGACGTGTTGTTTGCTGTCTTAATGCATCGTGGTTTTCTGAGGAAGTCCCACATGCAAATTACAATTGCACTTATGCTCTAAGATGTCTGAAAAATAAAACTTTTCATAGTAAAATAAGTTATGTAACCCTAAAATATAAAAAAATGCATACAAGGCAAGTCCCAGATGCAAATTTCAATTGCACTTCTTTCTAAGATGACTTAAAAATAAAACTTTTGGAAGTAAAACAAGATAATGGAACAATAAAATATAAAAATACATAAAAGGCAAGTTATCATGAAGCTGTGGGAATGGAAACCTTTAGACATGCCCTGCAATTCCTTTAGCCTGCAGTTTGTAAAATGCTACAGCACTTTGCAGAGCATTGCAGCAGGACGGAGCTGCAAACCTGTGGGCTCCCCGCAGAAGGAGGTAACCAAAGGGAGAAGGACCGTCCCCAACTGCGTCTTACAGCAGTTTTGCTCTCAAACAAATTTATTTCCATGAGGATCTTCACGAAATACAAACAAAAAGAAAGCTGCCCTGTAACCCCAGAAGGGCTCCTAGAATCACCCAAGGATGGAGAAGGGTTTTTGAGATGTGCTTCTAGACAAACTGCATAACTGACCATAAAATCCCAGGCTAAAAATGGGAATTAAAAAAGTGCAGGGACTGACTCACAAGCCACTTCAGCAAATACCTCTGCTTTATACAAAATAAGGTGCATCCCCTCTCATGTCGCGATGCTTGCCTCCCTGGTGTTGGACCCTGCTGACCCAGCCTGTTCCCAGGCTGTTAAAACTAACGGTCACATTTACATGGGAGGGTTTTTTCTTATTTCACTATCAGTA